>JAYJMB010037841.1:0-33485 GCA_036873735.1 Pouteria campechiana | reverse complement strand
ATCATCTTCATCGTAATTAGAAATGAATTTTGTCAGGATAAGGTCCATTCATTACTTTTTGTCTTTTATCAATAACTTAATGTTTAATAATTATGTTTATTAAAAATTAAAATTAATTAACAATTAACATTAGATATTGGTCATTATTTTTTTATATTTGAAGCAATTCTAATTATTTTTTTTTATCAAACTACGCATTGTATCTTTTGAGGTTTCCCTCCATGACATTTTAAATATAATTTTTTTAAAATTCGAAATTAACCAAATAAGATTGTAAAGTATGCTGTAATAAATAAAAATTATAAGAAATAAATATTTATTGTTTATTTATACTCTTTGAGTAACTTTACTTTAACCATTAAACGTGGCCTTGGGAATGTTTTTTCATGGTGGAAAAAAAAGCATATTTAAAATGTTCGGTACTTGGTGCTTATTTGGAGCACTTTCCAAGCATTGTTTCCAATAGCAAATACAAGAGGGGATAATACTTTCGAAACGTTATGCTATTCTAGGAATCTAATGAATGCATCAGATTTATGAGTCGAGATGTTCAAAATGAAATGGTTTACAGACATTTAATAAAAGTGACCTTTCTTGCTAACCTTTCAGCACTTGAGATGCGTCATTAAATGGTCCAAATGAGATAAAACGTTACTGAGGGCTTCGCTTTATAAAAATTTACAATGTAGATGGCTAGAATATTGAATGGTTTAATGATGGAAATATTTTGTACAATAAACAATGCTTCATTGGATGTGTAGCAATTAGCAAATAAACGATGTGGGAAATCTTTCAATTTAAAAATAATAGTTCAAGTCAAGTGTTTTTGGAAAGATTTTCCGGGCTTAGATTAATGGCTTGAATGTATTGACGTGAAAATTCGAGAGTAAGTTTATGACATATGAAATCATATTATGGATAGTTTGACAAGTCAAATGATGGTAAAGATCATAATATATAAATAAGTGTTCTTGATTTCGATTTTGCCGAAAGAGAAATTTTGTTAACCCATAAAAGGAAAATTTAGCTGTTTTTAAAAAAAATGTTGCTAATTTTTTGAATTATTTTTCTAAAATACAAAAAATAGAAATTTTTAAATGAATCTTTAGAATAAATTTAGTACATATAAATACATATTTAATATAAAAATTACTTTTAATTCAAACTAGCATTCACAATTTTGCTAAAAGGAGAAATTTTACTAAGTTCAAAAGAAAAAAATTTTGCTAAATTCAGAAAAATTATCAAAAATTTCACCAAACTATTTTGGTAAAATATAAAAAATTAAAAAAATACAAAAAAATTAGAAAATCTTCCAGGAAACTTTATAATTAATCATGATAAATCTAAATTTACATTTAGAACAAAAAAAATATCATTTTAAGTGTCATTAAACTTCATTTATTAACCACAATAATTACATTCTTCCCTATTTCTATAACATTTCAATAGTTTCCTATGATCACAAGCCACATCTTACAATTTTGCTTTGTTATTTTTCCCAAGAATCAGACATATTAAAACTAAAATAGAAACATTTATAAATATCATGAACATTTATTTCTAAGTTATAAATAATTATTATTATAAACTATTTAAGTAAATAAAATGGTTAAAATATACTTTATGTATTAAAAATTGAATAATATTTTTTGGGGGATCAATTAAACTTGGAAAAAACCTTAAAAAATTTTGAAAAACTAAAACTCTATCCCCAAACTATATATACCAAAATTAAGGCTATAAATAATTATGTTATAAACTATTAAATTAAAAAAATTACTAAAAAGTATTTATTTATAAAATAATTTATGAAAATATAAATATTATACATTTTTAAACCTCTAAAAATATTTGAATCATTCCAGATATTTTTTTTCAATTAACATATGACATTTACAACAAATAAAACAAGAAAAATAAACCCCAAAAATATGTTTTTATGAAAAAATGTAAATTTGAGCTTAAAAATAAGAAAAAAATTGAAAAAATGGATTTTACCTCTTACAACTGCAATCAATCCCCCCTATACCAATTTCAAAGCTTCAAATGCTAAAAAATGAGGATTAAATCAAGTTTTCAAAGCTGAACACAAAAAACCTCAATTTGTACTATAGCTGTCGTCTAGGGATTTCAACCTAAATGCAAAAATGTTGCATTTTGATATTCAAATCTATAATAAACTACTCATAAATTGAGTTTCAAACCTTTGAAGGAAAATTTAGAAATCTGAAAATTAACTAAGAGGGAGATCTAAGCTTTTTTGGAGAAACTGACTACATTGTCCGTGGTTTGCATGCAAATCGAAGGCTTAAAGTATAGATTTTTGGAGTAGAAATAACAATAGAGGCATCAAAAAATGAAAGTGTTAGGGAAACTATGTGCTCCTTTTACTGATTGGCAACTCCATGAGAAAATCTTCAGAAATTCAAGATAATTCTGAGATTTTTGCCTAATGAATGAGATTCCCCTTCTTGCCTGGAGAGAATAACTTGCAAGATGGGAAGAGCAAAATTTTCAACAATAATTTTGCCGAGAAATTTAATTTTACAATTACTAATTCAAATATATAAGAATTAATAAAAACATACCAATTAGAGGTATAACTCAAATAAATTTGAATCATATTGAGGTAAACCTAATCCTAATTTAAGTTGAAAAACCTTTACCTAAATCAAACCATAACTCATTTTATAAAACCTCAACCCAAACCAAGCTAAACTAAATTTATAAAATTTTAATTAAATTCATATTGAAAAAGAATTGATAATTCAAATCAATAATTTGGGTAAGCAATTTGAATTTGTTAATGCAAATTAACAATTCTTATATTTGTATTATCACTTTAAATAAAATGACAAATATTATTTTATTGAATATATTTACTATAAGTATAATTAACCATCAAAATATTAGCCAACTTTAAAAATATTTTCCACAAGATATCATAAGCAATTTTTCAAAATATTGATTTTTTAACATATTCATAATTAAATGTAAGATAATGCAATTCAAGAATTATTTAAAATTAAAATTTAATTGTATAGTTTTCTAATATATAATTTGTATATAAAATATGATTAATTTAATTATTATTTTCATGTATTTAAAGTTATTGTGAGATATGATGTTATATTATTATTTATATTACAACTCACCAAAATAATTAAGTTATTTAAATTATTTAAAATTTATATTATTTAGATTGAGGTATTCAATTCTAAATTTAGAATTATTTGGATTATAGTAACTTGATTCTGGTTTCGGGTTATTTAGTTTGGGTTGAGCAACCCAAACCCAAACCAAACCAATTAGTTCAGGTTAAACTTGAATTATATTACCTAAAACTCCAAAACCATTAACCCAAACCATTTAAAATTCAGATTATTTAGGTCAGCTTTTAGTTCGGTTAACCACAACCGAATTACACCCTTAATACCAACATCACATACATCAATAAAAAATAGCATAAAAATATTACTAAAGGCATGTTTGTATTGCATAAAATTGTTAAACATATGTAACTAAATAATAAAAGCATAATAACTTAATAAAATTATAATTGTTGAAAATTAATATTTATTTTAGTAAAGTACTTTTTAAAAATATATACTATCCGTTTTCATATCTTAAAAATGCATGCAGGCGCATACACACACACACATATATATATATATATATGCATTCCCTAATTTCTAACTTTTTAAATATGTACATAGCATTCTAATTAAATAATAATAATTGCTAAAAATATTATTTTTATTTTAATAAATAATTTTTGATATATATATATATATATACTTAAACGCAACCAGTTGCTATTAGAGCATCCTGCAACTGCATGATCTGACCATTGATTTATGCGGATGAAATTGCTGCCGTTGCTGAAAAGGGAGCTGGTGCTAGGGGATGCACCGAGTGAAAAAAAATTCAAATGCAACTAAGTCTTCTCTCCCTCTCCCATCCGACAAATAGCGAATCCCATCTCTCCCTCTCCCATCGGTCGAGCTCTCACGCCCTCGCCGTCTTACCTGCATCTCTCAACCATCACTCCCAGCGATTTCATCTCTCCCCTTCACCCGCAGACAGCAGCGTTGATTTTGTATTTTCCCCTTCACCCGCGGATAGCAGCAACAATTTTGGTATCCGATTCCAATGCCATCTCTGAGCAGTGTCTTCGGCACCGGATTCCGACACGGAAAGCACCGACGTGGAAAGTAGCACCGATTCTGGCATCATTTGTGCAATTTCAGGTGTCGCTGGTCAGTTTGAAGGCACCTAACTCCAGTCTCTCTACTTAGGCGTCGCTACTCCTCTTCGCCGTTGCAACGCCTCCACCTTCTGATTTTGTTTTTGTCTTCAACAACTCCAAACGACAGCGTGAAAGTACCTAATGGCAGACGGCCTCCTGGAGTCACGCCCTCACCATCGAGCTTCTCTCCTCCTTCCAGTGGCTAATCCTCTAAGGTGAGATGATGAAAACTGAACATTGATTTTCAAAGGTGAGATGATGAAAATCGATGAGCAATATGATTTGAAAATTGAAAATTGATTTTCTAGCCCTCTTAAAATATTTACATTAGCTTTTGCCCATCTGTTATATCTAGTTACAACATCATTAATATGTCCTTTCAGTAGAAATATTTTTTTTGTATATTCATCAAAGAATGGTATGAATACGACCGCTCCAAAATCAGCCAAGATTTATTTGGAGCTCTTTTAAATCTACACTAGGTTTAGAAGATGCATTGAATTCATTTCATCAGATACCGCATCATATAGTCTTGGAAAAAAAGCAATGAGAAAATCTCTTTATATGGGCACCCCCTTCTAATTACATGCTATGAGTAGTCACATGAGCTTCATGACCCTACTTTGGTGCATCATTGCATGTAGTTGGTGCATATTCTTGAGGTTCAAGGGTACTTGCCCATTGGACCATATTAATTCCTTAGACCCATCTTCTGTCAGGCATGTCAGCTGAGGTTTCTCCACTAGCCAGAATGGTCTACCAGCCTAGTGCATTTTTTACTTTTTATCCAAATTTGGTTTTTTAGAATCAAACAGACCCACTTATTTTCAATTGACAGCTAAATCTAATGCAGAGTGTCTTAGCAGGGACTTTGCATGGACATAATTTTCAGAATGTCTGAATAAGTAGAAGCCAATATTGATGTTTTATCAAAATAAGTGGCAAATACATCAAATGAAGCAGCCAGAAGCTTTATCCCATCAGCATCTAATGATATAAATCCCAACATGGGGATGAAGTTTAACTCTAAAGAAGATGCATAGATTTTTTATAATAATTATGCAAGGTGCTATGGATTTAGTATAAAAAAGGATAAAATAAGAATGCTAAAAAGTAGAGAGATTTCTCATCGTATCTTTAGATGTTCTAAATCAGAAATGCGACAGGAAAATATTTCAAGTCTTGACAAAAGATAGGTAGAGGCACGAAGTATAACATGTTGCAATTGTAGAGTTGTCCTTTGTGTGAACAAGGGGGTAGGTGAGATTCAATGGACTGTAACAAAGTTTGTGGAGAACCATAATCATATGTTATTAACTCCAATCAAATCATATACACTACGGTCACACAGGAGTGTTCCAGATACTGAGTTAAACCTGTTTGCAGGTTTGAAAAATGCAGGCGTGGGAGTTGCTAGGATAATTAATTTTTTTGCAAATAAAGCAGAAGGAATATCTCAGTTGGGATATTTAGAAAAAAGATGTCAGAAATGCCTTAAGAAGAAGGCAATCCAAGTATGATTTTGGAGGGGAATCTTTACATAAATACTTTATGAAAAAGAGTATTAAAGACCCAAATTTCAGTTTTGAGGTGCATGTTGATGATGATAAGTGTTTCTTATCATGTTTCTAGGTTGATGGCATCTCAAAAGTAGATTATGAGATGTTTAATGGCGTTATTTGTTTTGATACTACTAATAAGATAAATAAATATGATATGCCATTTGGACCATTTGTGAGAGTAAATCATCACAAGCAATCAATTTCACTTGGAGTTGGGCTTCTTCTTGGCAAGAGGATTGAAGATTTTAAGTGGTTATTTAAAACATGGCTAAATGCCATAGGTGAAACTCTGCCAAAAGCAATAATCACTGATTAAGACCTAACAATTATGATGACAATTTCTAAGGTTTTCCCATAGGCACATCATCAATTATGTTCTTGGCATATCAATAAAAAATTGCCAGAGAAGCTAGGAAACATAATTCATAGCAATGAAAGTTTTATGTCGGCATGGACAAATTGCATTTGGACATTTAAAAGCATTGATGAATTTAAAGAAAAGTGGCAAGGTTTGATTGAACAATATGAGTTAGAAGAAAATAAATGGCTCCAATATATATACAATATTCGTAAGATGTGGATACCGATTTTCTCAAGACATACTTTCTTGGCTAATATGAGAACATTAGGGAGAAGTAAAAGTGCAAATGCCATGTTTGATGGATTTACAAATCATAAAACTGATTTACTTGATTTTGCCAGAGGGTATGAAAGGGCAATAGAGAAAAGGCATGAGATGGAATTGCAGGCTGATACTAATACTTCATATGGGAAAGCGGCGATGAAAACAGAACATGCTATTGAAGCTTACATGGCTGAAATCTATACTCGAACCATTTTCAAAGAGTTTCAATTTTAAGTGGAGAAAAGCAGTTACTATAATGCTCAGCTTTAGCATGTACATGGGGATGTGGAGCAATGACATATGTTTCAATTTGGAGCCTAGGAAAGTGAGAAAAAGCATTTTATGGAGTGGAATGAAAAAAATCAAGTTGCACATTGTCCTTGTCTACTGTTTGAATTTAATGGCATTGCATGTAAGCATATTATTGCATTGTTTAGGTTTTAAAATATTCTAAACATGCCTCCAACCCATATATTAAGGCGATGGACACAGAGTGCGAAAGTCAATACTGCAAGAGGTTCATCTTCATCCATAAGAATAATTTTTGAATCTAGCATGCTTCGTCACTTTCTGTTGGAACAATAGTGAAATTTTTTTTGAATGAATGAACCCATGCATTGGGGCATATAAGATCATCCAAGAGTTATTTGACAAGGGAAGGTTTGCAATTTCTGAGCTACCAGAAGAAAATACTAAAAGTGTTGCAGATGTTGGGCAAGATTCACAAACTGAGAATGTAGCTGAGGTGTGTGAGGGGGATAATTTTATCCCAAATGTGAGTAGCTTTGATGGGAACAATCTTTCATATGCTGTTGCTGCAAGTGACCAATTACCCACACAAGGTTCTCAATCCGTAGGTATCCTTCACTCACATATTGTTCAAACAAAGGGATGTACAAGTAAAAGATATAAGTCAACAGTTGAGCAACTCAGAAAACTAGAAAGATTATATAGTGGTTGTTGAAAGCTTGTGGTGGGACATGACAAGAGAACTTGTCCTTTATTAAAAGTTGACAACTTACCACCAAATGAAGAAAGTGAACATCAGAATGGATTGGGTAGAAGGAAAGGATGTGGAAGAGGAGGTAAATTATTGTGTTTACATTTTTCTTTTATGCTTATTTCATATGACAGTCACTAATTTGCATTATTTTTCTTCATATGATAGTTATGACTTGTTGCCATAAATTTTTTATTTTTTTTGCAGGTGGCCCATCTCAATAGATAAATGGTTGGAAATAGTGGTTACTGTAGTAGTAGATCTGCATATAGTACTATTAGCTTTATAAGACTAAGGTGCTATTGTGGGTTGGAGGTGGTTTTGCTCACATCCTCTACTAAAAGAATTCCTGGGAGATGTTTTTTTTTGATGCTTTCATTACTTTGTATGTATATTCATCTACAGTTTCGGTTTGTGATAAATAATATTGTTCTAAGTTGTTTCTTTTTTAACCTTAGGATAAAAGTAGGGATTGCCACTTTTTTGACTGGGTTGATCACTTCATGAAGCAAGAGGAAGCAGTTAACATCCTAAACAAGAGAAAGGAGCCCATTCAATGTGCACACGCTGTGGTAATTGAAGAACTACATGCAGAAATGAGAATGTTAAAGGGCAACTTAGCTATAATTGAGGAGATGGTTCAAAAATTATCCTTAATAGTAAAGTTACTTGGTGGTCTATTTATTTTTATTATATTTAAATGGATGATGTAATTTATAAAGCAAATGTTGTCTTCTCATAGTTCTTTGTTTCATTATAACTTATACCAGACTTGAATATTTGGACACTATTTTGCACCTGCCTGGGTGTATTTGTTTGTGCATGTTAGTGCCTCTTATTCCTTTTTAATGACATCTCTTTGTTTAGAGAGTCCACCCATGTGATAATAGGAGAAGCATAAGTGAATACTGTTTAGTGTAGTTGGCTGAGATTCTTGCTTTCAACTAGTGTTTCTAACCATCTTCCAAATTCCTGTTCAGATTGAGAGTGATGATGATATTTTGTGGACAACTGAGACAAGAGAGGCAAATGAAGAAGTTATTGCTAGGGAAATGAAAATCTTTAACTAGTAATAGCTCTTCAGTGTTATAAACAATTTTATATGGGGTAACTATTATTGTATTAAGCATTTTTTTTTATCTTGATTTGGATTACACTTGCTCAACTATTTTGTTATTGTATGATGAAAATGTAAATTAATACTAGTCTCATAAAATTTTCAGTAAAAGCCACAAAAATGAGGAAATTTGTAAGTCTTCATATCATTCTTATGAAGGTTTGAACACCTAAAAGTACTGTAGGTTCTGCTTTGTGGATGCTTACCTGATTGAAGGGGAAAAAATTCAGTTGTATAATTTCCACATGAAATACGAGCATGCATAAATCATCTTAGCCAAGTAACTAATATTGTTTTTCCAACTTTAGCATTGGGCAAAGTACCTTAGAGGTTGAAGACCACATACAAAAATATGAAGTATCTTTGTGTAAGCATAGACTTCTACAATGTAAAAGAGATCTCCACTGCCTGTTGTTTGATTAAAAGCACCCCTTATTTAGAACACCTCAATATTCAAGTGATTATTCCTGTCATAGACCCCTGCTATTACATTGTTTTGAGAATGAACACTTATCCTATTAATGTTTTTTCAGTCCAAGTTAATGGTAGAAGAAAAATTCTTCTACCCATACTAATTTTCTTGGGAATCACCTGGGCTCACGCTGAATTATCTACACTTGATAGAGATACTGGAATGATGGGTCAGAAGAATGAGTTGGATGTTTTAGAATTTGTTCTTGTTCATGCCCCAATGCTCAGCACGATGACAATTCAAATTAGAGACCATATATTTGAATCAGCAATTTTAAGAAGCTTGATCTTGTTTTGGAGAGCATCAACACAAGCTACTATCATATATGTGATTGAGGATGAATAGTAGGAAGGGTGTAATCAGCTGCAAGTGTTTTGGCAACTGGTTTTGGTATCCTATTTAGTGTGTTTGGGTGGACTCATGGTTTGGTAATATGTATAATTCACACCCAAAATTCAAACCTTCTTAACCACTTTCATCTTTTATGTATCAATAAGTCTTTTCACTAAATACATATGCATTCTGTTATGCTTTTTCCCATCTTTTTATTTTATGTTTGATGATTTTTATAAGTGGACAGTGAGTGGTAGACACCTTCCACAAAATCAATAGCAACTAGCAAAGTCCAAGCAACCCACACCTTATGAGAAAAATGATGACTGGGGACTGCTAGCAATTAAATCTCTATGCAATGCACTATGGTGTTTATTTTTTATGGTGTAAGTCCTACAGAGAGATGTAGAGAAAAGCAAAGACCAACCACAATTGCACAATCCCACAATCTCAAATTTTAGTTGTCCCCATGAAGGTTGAATGGTGGATATCCCCAATCTTTGTTGTTTTGTGCAATGTGGTTATCCTTACAAGACAACTGTTAAAAGTTTAGTTGCATTGAAATGGTGATTTATAGTGTTGGATCTGGGCCTTTTCTTTTTTGTTGCAAATTTCCCTTAAGACCCACAAATGTAAATCCATAGACAAAGAAGTCGACAAATGACAATGAGTTTGCGCCACTTTTAAATGACTCAGTTCACTCATCTATTGAAATCACTTCTGCATGCACCAATGAAGAGACCATTTACTTTAAGCCTCTGTTACATCACCCAAATGCCTATTTTTCTCATCCCGTATCACTGTCATACAATCGGGAAGGAACAAAGGAGCAACAACATTCAGTTCCCCTTTAAATTCTAATGAAGTATGTATTAGTGACCAAAGCTAATTTAGTTTTGTCATAATTTAGTTGAGGATGCATTACTGAGATTTATTAATGACACAAGGAAGGCGACTGATGTACCTATTGCTTGCATGCACCTATGCATATCAAAATTCACCACTGCCAATGGTCTTAAGGTCACGGCATAATTGATCTTCCTCATGACTCTTGGAGCAACTCATGACCTATTTGAAAATATACTTGTATTATGCCTTTTACCTCTATACTACTAGAGTTTGGATTAGACATGGAACAGATGGGTGGGTTAGTCATGTGGTGCTTGCAATCTACATGAAGTCCCCTGAGAATTCAACAAGTTGAAACATCCATGAATTGTAATACAATATTCAAGAGCATGGTCTATGTGAAGTATTAACCAAAGTATGCTGCAGAAGGAAGTCTTCAGAATGTAAAAATTTTCTCAGTAAAAATTTTCTCAATCATAATCTATAACACAGCTTTCTTATTGTAAAAATTTTCTCAATCATAATCTATAACACAACTTTCTTATTGAGACCCTCTTCCTCAACATCATTCGCCTTCCCCAGCATTGCCTACAGAACCATCGTAATTGCAGCAGTCTTGTTGGAATCAGGTACCTTCAGACAACTAAGGGCCAACGTCTGAAGGGGGTGCCGAAATCTAGCTCATCTCACCTTAGAGGATTAGCCGCTGGAAGGAGGAGAGAAGCTCGATGGTGAGGGTGTGATTCCAGAAGGCCGTCTGTGGGTACTTTCGCGCTGCCGTTTGGAGCTATCAAAGATGGAAACGAAATCAAAGGGTGGAGGCATTGCAGTGACGAAGAGGAGCAGTGATGCTTGAGTAGAGAAACTGGAGTCGGGTGCCTTCAGACTGATCAGCGATGCCCAAAATCGCACAAACACTGCCACAATTTGTGCTGCTTTCAGCATCGGAATTGAGTGCCAAAGACACTGCTTAGAGACGGCATCAGAATTGGATGCCCAAATCATTGCTGCTATCTGCGAGTGAAGGAGAGAACACAAAATCGGTGTTGCTATCCATAGGTGAAGGGGATAGGCAAAATCCCTGGGAGATGCAAGTAAGACGGCGAGGGCATGAGAGGTCGACCAACGGGAGAGGGAGAGATGGGATTCGCTGTCTATTGGATGGGAGAGGGAAAGAAGACTTAGTTGCATTTGAATTTTTTTCACTTGGTGCAGCCACTCCCGTTTTAGCAACGATAGCGATTTCATCCACATAAATCAATGGTTAGGTCATGCAGTTGCAGGATGCTCCCCCAACAACCAGTTGCGTTAAGTATATCCCATATATATATATATATAGTGTAGCCGGCTACACTGAATATTTTAGTGTAGTTGGTGTAAGAGCCGTTCGATGGATCGAGTGTTATCTAGGCCGTCTGTGGGGTGCTGTAAGTTAGAAAGGGAGAGAGTGGGAGGCTAATGATTCCAACTCCAAGAAAAGGGAAACACGAATGTATGGGCTGACAATAACCGTTTCCCATCTCCCTCAGTTACACCTACTTCCCATCTTCCCCAACTGAATGGGTGACAGAAACCCATCTCCCTCTTCCCATCTTCCCCAACCATGCAAAGGAATCAATAGAAAATGAACATAAGAAAAGTGACTCAAACCTACCCTTACCTGATTCGTTTTTCCTTTACCAAAAGCTGCCTACAAAATTTTCAAATCATTGCACATATATGTTACGTGCGTGAGCTCAAATGTAATCATCCGTGCCTAAAGACTTGACTTACAAGGTTCAAAATTTGTTATGATGCAGACTGATTTTGAACCCATCCGTTACGATAGGTCGATATTCTTCTAGAGATTATCATGGCATGACACATGGCATACCAATTTGTGGGACATCGCTTTCCCTACATGAGAGAGTCCATAATAAAGAAACGCCCAAGAAACATCTACCATCCGCAATAGTTCATGTCTCACAATCAACCCAAAAAGAGGGAGAAATTCTTCATTTGTATCATTATAGAATTGTAGTTGGTTGCTTAGGGAAATCCGTCTATAAAAGCCTTCCACTCTCAGATTACGCCTCTCATTTCTCCCCTTCTCTGCAACTCTCACTCGCTACTCTCTCAGCCATGGTAAAGAACATCCTAGTCATGGGAGGAGCTGGATACATTAGCAATCACACTATTTTGTACCTACTGCTCAAAGGATTCAAGGCGGTTGTCAGTGATAATCTCAACAATTCTTTCGAGATCGCAAAAAAAAAGGTCACTGAGCTCACCGAGGATTCCGGGAAGAATTTGACCTTCCTCCAAGTGAGAAAAACTTTCATACATGGATACTCACTTACGAACATGGCGTTTCAATCTCGGACATAACAGGATGTCATGTTACAAGCTGAACAGTCCATCCAAATTCAAAATATTAGCTCCAGACATGACGATCATAAACTCGAACATAGCTATTCAACTCCGAACATGACGATTCATGCTCAGACATTAATGAGATTTTCAGTTATCTTCCTCATCATTTTGTTAATCATAATCATCAATTAACATACTAGAGTCAAGATGATGTTATATTTCCTTATTTATGTTTCAAAAGGGAATTCTCGAGACCTGTAATTTGCTGGCTTCTTAGATGCCTTGTTGTAAATATGGACAGAGCTCACTTAAAATTATGCCTTCCATGAAGTATAAAATGTGATAGTTGAAAACCACTTACATAAGAGGTAAATCAAGAAACATGGCAATGGAGAACAGAAATCAGAGGAATATGGCACTAAATATTGACAATGAGTCATCAATTTGTCATTTCATTAGCTTGAAATGGATACAAAATGAGGTGGAATGGTAATGATGCGAATTGATTTTTATCTTTCACTAGGAAAATTTATATTTAGTATAATGCACTTAATAAGAAAATCATGTCATCATCTCCACTCAACTAGATGCACCATCATTGCCATTCCAATCAAGTGGATGATGAATGAAAATTGACTACCAATATGACAAAGGCATCATTTTGAAGCCATTTCTTGTATTGATTGAGGCAGATTTAGAAGATGTGTTCAACATGAAAGTTGCATCCCTTGAAATTATCTATCCAAATAGCCAATAATCATATAATTTCAAGTTTGTATGGGAAAATTATAATTAAAATACTGCAACTATCTCCAAAGCTTCACTTATTAAAAACCATGTCCAAATTAGAAGGCCTCACTTTAAGGCCATACAACTCATGATAGAGGATTATTTAGGAAAAATGATCAACATAAAAGTTGTATCTCTTGAAATAATCTATCAAAAAAAGATAGAAATTACATAATTATGAGTTTTTATAAGAAAAGTATGATTAAAATACTATAACTAAGTCCAAAGCTTCACATATCTGAAACCATGTCTAAATTAAAAGGAGTCATTTTGAGGCCATATGAGTCATGAAAGAGGATGATCCAAGAAAAATGATCAACGTGAAAGTTATAGAACTTGAACTTATCTATCCAAAGAGTCAAGAATCATATAATTCTAAGTTTGAAAGAGAAAGTTATGATTAAAATACTATAATTATTTACAAAACTTCATATATTCAAAACCATGTCCGAATCAAAACGTGTCATTTTGAGGACATACGACTCATGATGGAGGTTGACTCAGGAAAAGTTATCAACATAAAAGTTGTATCCTTAAAATTATCTATCCAACAAGTTAAGAATCATATAATTATAAGTTTAGATAAGAAAGTTATGATCAAAATACTAAAACTGCTCTAGAATTAAGAAGTCCAAAAATGTAAGCCTAGATATGAAAGTTAAGTGCGGACATGGAAGGTAAGCACGGATATGGAAGGTCAATCTAGAGTTAAATTTTAGAATTGGGTCTCTTGCAACAATTGTGTCACGAGTTAAATTTTAGGATTGTATGGCTTCTTGCTAAAATAGTGTTGGTCCCTGGAAATTTACCGTAAGTGCACGATGTTAAGTTTTGTAATATAATGGTGAGTGAGTATCGTCTCCATAGGGATTAGATATTTCAACTGTTCACTAGCTATTGAATAATCCTGATTTTTATTTGGAAGATCAACTGATGTGAATTTAACTAAAAAAATATGGAAACAAATAGACTTTCAAATGGAGGATTTCAAGATAAAGAAGCTCTAGAGGATCGACTCCACTTGTGCTTTTATTATGGTGCTCTTGACTCATTGTGTATTGATTATTCTTTTGGTTTATAAACCAAGAATGCCAATTCACTTAATTCTCTCTCTCGAGTACTAAGTATATATTCTCTACACTCCAATTTCAATATCCTTATAAAAATCAAAAAACAAAGAATGCATTATGTTTTGTGATTCTTTTGAATGATTTCATAGAATTTAGTAGCTCTCTTGAGTCACCTAGAATTCTATGTTATGATGCTCAGATCCTATTTAAAATTACCTTTCCCGAGTATCAAATCCAAATATGTATTCATTCAATAAACAACCAATAATTTGAATGCATTAAGAGCCAAGCATAATAAATAAACCAACAAGAACTCTCAATCATATAACTTATTAATCATACCATAATGTCAACACAAGATCCATCTCCCCTTTAGAAGGAGGATTTTAGCTACTTATGGTGAAATATAAGTAAATTAAATATAAACCAAACATCATCATAGTTTTGAATACCCAAAATAAGATTCAAGACATAAAGCAAGACAAAAATTGAAAAGAAGAAAACTTTGCTCCCAATCCTTATACTTGATCTTCTTCCTTTTCTTCAACCTCGATCTCTGGTTTTCTCTCCAAAAGCTCTCCCTCTAAAAAACTCCTCTTCAACAACCCTCAAAACTCCTCTTTTCATCCCTGTCGACCCCTTAAATTCTCTTTCCGTCTTTAGTTCAAAATACAAATTGCGCAATAAATACAATCCGGACTAGCGTTGGCACAACGGCCCCAAATTGGGCATTGTAGTGCTACTTCTATTACCCTTCGAATTACATTGATTAGGTCGAGTGCCGCGGCACCAACTTATCTGCCCCATTTCTCTGCTTCTTGACTGCTCCAATTCCTTTTATTCTTGAGTTGTGCTTTTGCTCCTTAGTTTAGCTCCATTTCCCTCCACTCTTCAATGTACCTAGAAAATCATATAAAACATATGAAATGCATAAAAATTCTCAAGGATCAATAAGTAAATAAGCTTGTTCAATACTAGATATAGATGAATAAAATTTGAACCCCAAACTTACTCATTTGCTCATCCTCTGGTAAAACACAAAGAACAAACTCCTAAAAGAAACAAAACCT
The DNA here is from genome assembly GCA_036873735.1 of Pouteria campechiana. Classification (NCBI taxonomy): domain Eukaryota; kingdom Viridiplantae; phylum Streptophyta; class Magnoliopsida; order Ericales; family Sapotaceae; genus Pouteria; species Pouteria campechiana. The sequence goes on along the minus strand of JAYJMB010037841.1, from coordinate 17,994 downwards.
CAACATTGATCAAAGTAATTATCCACAGACCTCAAGAGGATCAACATAGCTTAGAATGAAAAGTTGAATATCATTCATGTCTAGAATTCCAACTTGAACATCATCCATTCTAGCTTCAATTCCTTGGTGCATATGCAAAGAGTTATAGCTATTCCAATTTACATTACTTAATACTTAGATTAATTTATGTGTCTAAGTAAAACATATTCAATGCAAACCCTATGAATTCACAATTTAAGAGAGACTACACTAGATATGCTTATGATGTTTTACTTTCTTTCTTTCCATCTTAACTCTTTTTCTTTTCTTTTTTTTTTTGTGGGTCGTATTACTATCACTCTTCAAAATTGTTTTCTTTAGTATTCTTGGAATGTGATTCCCCCAAATTTTGGGTTGTATTACTACCATATCCCAAACTTATATTCTTTTTAGTTCATGGAGATGTGATCTCCCCAAATTTTAGGTTGTATTACTATCATACCCTAAACTTATTTTCCCTTTAGTTCATGGAGATGTGATCCCCCCCAAATTTTTTAGTGAGTTCTTATTCATTCTTTTCTTCCATGTCATCTAGTGTTTGTCTCAACCAATAATTGCAATGAGTTCTAGGGTTTAACCTGAGTTGCGTATACTTAGTCACCTAAACTAATGTTTAAGTACTCAATGAAGTCAAAGAGAAATGGCTATGTGATCAAATGCGTAAGGAATCTAGAGTAAATTAGACAATCATTCAAGTCAAGCATATAGACTAGGTTGACATCCATCATTTTCTTCCTAAGCCATTGTTGTACATCTTTTGCATATCATTGGTCTTCTACAAAGAACCCTAATCAATGCTCAAAATAATTTTTTTTTTGCATTTTTCACCATCAAAATATAACCACGATCACACAAAAAAACTACATAAAATTATTGAAGCAAAACACACAAAAAAAAATCTAATCCCCCTCCCAAAACTTAAAAAGAAACATTATCCTCGATGTTGAAATAAGAAAGTGAAAATGAGGACTTCCTTGATGTGCATGGGATTAGTTGTTGGAATCTTCTTTCAACTTGGTAGACTTAGAAAATGGGTCAATTGGTGGAAAGGTGGGTAGAGTGGGAAAAATGATGGAACTAGCTCCTTGTGACATGTTGCAACTCTGGAGCAGTGTGATCAATGCATTGTTGTAATCCACTTGGTATTGAAATTGTTGCCTTTGTTTTGCCATTAATTGCCTCTGTCATCACTCATTGTCCTTTTGCATCGATGTAATTTGCATCTATAGATCAACATTTGTTGGCTCTCCCGGAAGCGGATGGGTTGATTTCCTTTGCTGTGAAGAGCTTGGAACACTAGATGAAGTGCTAGCAACATTACATGTGTTGCTTTTCTTCTCAAAGGTGTACAAGATTGAATCTATAATAACTAGCAAGGGATGCTGGAGTTCTTCCTTTTGGCTACTTGGAATGCCTACCATCAAGCATAATTTGTAGATCAATGAAGGATGCCCAAGGTCACTGATTGGCCTACCTATGATGAATAAAATGATTGAACGCTCTATCACCCGCCCCACATTAATGGATAGTCCTATCTTTATGGAATTATTCAGAATGGTTCGCTCTTTAGTGACATTTGAAATGTGGCTTATTGGTAGTAGTTTAGCCAAAATGAAATGATGTCATGCTCGGCTAATGAAATTCAACTGCCTTCATGGAAAGCTGATGATTTTATCATTCTTCTTCTTCCATTGACTCCCACTTGCAGCAAGAAGATTGATAACAGCATCAAAATTTGGACCTTGGTCTAACCAGGCTATATAGTCATCTTCCTCGTGTCCTCTAGCTCATACACTTGATTGATAATGGATCTATCAAATGGGACCATCTTGCATCGTACCAATGCTCATAACTCCCTCAAATTTGCTTTGTACTGCTCAGTGGCATTTGCATAAAACTCTCTAATAATTGGCACAATCATTGCATGAGGCTTACTTGTGAACTTCTCCCATTGCCTGTTGTGAATTACATCCTCAATGTCACTGTACGACATGTTAAGCCCTATTTCATGAATGCCTTCCATATGTATAATGGATTGTTGGAAAATCTCAGCTGACTGAGGATTAATGAAGGTGGGTTAAATATGTGGATCATGGTCATCGGCTCTCCTTTACTTGGATGGGCCAGTGGTGGTGGACTTCTTAAGTGACATGGCGATGTTCAAAAATATCATTTGCAAAACACTCCCTTAACACAATAGACCTCCCAAAGTGAATGTACCAATAACGTCCTTCACTGAAGCTTGTTCAACAACAATCTACCTTCACTAACACATTTCCCCAAATACAAAGTATGCAATTTTCATAATCAATGTCCACCACCTTCAATAGATTCTCATACAATTTTAATACAAAATCACATTTTAGGCATACAATCTTCCAACAAGTGGCATTAAAAAATTTTCAATTGCATCCCTTCAAGCAATTCGTCAAACACATCATGGGCATTGTGAAAACCCAACGTCCCTAAATTACCACTTCACTTCCAAAACGATGAAATCATAACCAACATCCATAAGAGATTAACATGCACGAGTTCAAAGTGATTTCGCCTTGGTTGGAAGATGCTTCTTCACCAACCTTGAGAACCCTTGCTTGGAGATGATGGAGAAGACATCGCTTGCACGTGGAAGAAGAAGGGATGGGTGTTGAGAAGGGGATGATTGAAATGCAAAAGATGATGGCTTGAATGGTGAAAAGAAGTTTCAGAAATGGAGAAAGGGGTGTTTGGAGTGGAGAGGAGAGAAAGAAACAAAAAAGGGTTTGGGATAGGAGGAAATGAACTGTTCAAGTTTTAGGGCATCCGCATCCAGCATTGAGGCCCTAGATTGGGCGCCACAGCACCAAAGTTGCTACCAATATGTTGATTCTTGCAAGGATTCTTTGGTGCCACAACCCTTGATTGGGCATTACGGCACTAATGTAGCTGCCTACTTTTGTAAAATAAAATGTCCTTTGATCTTATTCCTTTGTTCCTTATTCCATGATCTTATCCTATTAAAATAGGAAACACAAATTCATTATTGGGTGTCATTTAATCATTTGAGAATCAAATCAATTCAAACTAAACTAATGCAATTATTGTTAATGAAATAATTCAACAATGTAAAAATTCATCACTAAGTCTACAAAATTGAAATAAATGAAAGCTCGAAAGCTTGGGTTACCTCCCAAGTAGCACTTAGTTTATAGTCTTTAGCTCGACTGGTTTTCTGGCTCATTTGTTGTCTCTCAAGGGAGTCACCTCCCCAATTCTTCTGAAATGTCCAAAATAATCCTTGTTGCATTGGCTATTAACCTGAAACATTCTCCCGTCCTGCATCCTCAACTCAACAACTCTATGAGGGAAGACCTTGTTGATAGCAAATGGTCTTAACCACCTTGATTTCAGCTTTCCAAGAAGTAGTCTCAGTCTTGAATTGAAAAGCAAAACCTATTGTCCTAGTTGGAATTCTCTGTTGACAATGAGTTTGTCATGCCATCTCTTCATCCTTTCCTTGTAAATTCTAGCATTTTCACAAGCTTACTTGCGAAATTCCTCCAACTCATTCAGTTGATGCATCCGCTTCTAACCTACAACCTCCAAATTTAAGTTTAGCTTTTGCACTACCCAATACGCTTTGTGCTCCAATTCTACTGGGAGATGACATGCCTTTCCAAACAGTAACTTGTATAATGACATGACAATGGGTGTTTTGTAAGCTGTCCGGTATGTCCACAGTGCATCATCCTATCTCTTTGACCAATCCTTATGATTCCATCCTACTGTCTTCTCCAAAATCTATTTTATCTCTCAGTTGGACACTTTTGCTTGTCCATTTTCCTGTGGATGATAAGCAAGTGCCACTTTGTGTCTCACACTATACTTAGATAGTAAGTTGTTGAACATTTTATTGTAGAAGTGGGAACCTCTATCATTGATGATTGCTCGTGGTGTCCCAAATCTTATGAAGATATTTCTCTATAAAAACTTGAACACTACTTTTGCATCGTTTGTTGATGTGGTTACTGCTTCCACCCACTTACAAATGATTATTAAAAATTGGAAATGGTCCCATGAAGTCAATTTCCTAAACATAAAAAACTTTCACTTCAAGAATGTTTGTTAGTAGTAGCTCATTTCTCCTTGAAATTCTTCCCATTCACTGACCGCGATCACAGTTTTTCACAAATTTATAATTGTCCTTAAAAGAGTGATGGCCAATAGAACCTAGATTGTAGAACTTTTGTAGCAGTTTAATTAGATCCATGATGGCCTCTATATGCAGATGAATGGAAACTCTATAAGATGTCTTAAACTTCTTCTTTTGGAATGAATCTTTAGATTATTTGATATGCACATCTCTCGAATAGGAACAGATCATCCCAAAGATTGGCTTTTACATCATGTAGGAATTTCTTCTTCTGCTACCTTTCGATGTTTGGAGGATAAGTTCCACATGCTAAGAAGTTCATAAAATCTACATACCATGGAAATTTCCCACTCAAAGTAGAAAGTTGTTCATTAGGAATTCTCTCCTCAATTGATGTTTTTGCTTCTGACTACTCCAACCTTTATAAATGATCAACCACTATTTTCACTTCCTTTCATATCTCGAATCTTTAGATCAAACTCTTGTAATAAGAGTATCCACTGGATCAGTCTAGGTTTAGCATCTTTCTTGAAAAGAGGAAACGGATTGCAGCATGGTCAGTATACACTACCACCTTCACTCTAATGCTGTAGGATCTGAATTTCTTCAAAGCAAACTTTATAGCTAGCATTTCTTTTTTTATGGTAGTGTAGTTCTTTTGTGCATCATCCAGAGTCTGACTTGCATAATAGATTGCCTAAAAGATTTTGTCATGAATTTGACTCAGAACTACGCCCACTGCCAGATCATTAACATCACACATCACCTCAAATGGTTGATTCCAGTTAGGCATTATTAGAATTGGTGCAAAAATTAATTTCTCTTTCAACTTGTTAAATGCTTGCAAACAATTATTGTCAAAGTCAAATAAAGCATTTTTTTCAAGGAAATTACATAATGGTTTTGCAATTTTTGAAAAATCCTTAATAAATCTTTGATAAAACCTAGTATGCCCTAAAAAACTTCAAATTCCTTTTACTATGGTTGGAGGTGGAAGTTGTTCTATTGTTACTATTTTTGCATGATCTGCTTCCAATCCTTGTAAAGATACCTTGTGTCCTAAAACTATTCCTCCTCTGACCATGAAATGACATTTCTTCCAATTCAAGACCAGATTAGTTTCCTCACAGCGTTGTAACATAAGAGATAAGTTGTGCAAACATTGATCAAAAGTAGATCCAAATACAAAAAAATCATCCATGAATACTTTCAGTATTTCCTCCACCACATCGTAAAAAATTATCATCTACAATGTTGGAAGGTGGCTGGAGCATTACACAACCCAAAATGCATTCTCCTATATGCAAATGTACCATATGGATAGGTAAATGTTATTTTTTCATAATCTTCTGGGGCAATCACAATTTGGTTATACCCAGAATATCCATTAAAAAAGTAGTAATATTCATGTCCCACCAAGCAATCTAGCATTTAGTCAATACATGGTAATGAAAAATGATCCTTTCGAGTTGTTCTATTCAACTTTCGGTAATCAATGCATACTCTCCAACCTGTGACTGTCTATGTGTGAATTGACTCATTGTTCTCATTCTTAACTACAGTCATACCTCCTTTCTTTGGTACACATTGGACCAAACTCACCCATTCGCTGTCAGAGATAGTGTATATAATACCTGCTTTCAGCAACTTCAATACCTCTGCTCTTACTACCTCTTTCATAGCCGGGTTAAGCCTCCTATATGGTTCTCTTGATGGTTTGAAGGAATCTTTCATAGAATTTTGGGCATGCAAATTACTAGGCTTATCCCTTTGTTATCTTCAATTGAACATACGATTGCTAATTTGTGCTCTCTTAAGATTTGCAATAGCTTTTCTTCTTCCAAGCGTAACAAAGAGGAAGAAATAATCATTAGAAAAGAAGAATTACTGCCTAAATATGCATAAGATGTTTAGGTAGTTGCTTAAGCTCTGTTGTAGCCTTCACTTCTTCAACCACTGAGTTTTCCTCCAATGCTTCAAATTTCTTATCGGTTCCTTTTGCAGAAACTATCTCCAATGCTGAGATATACTCCAGGACTTCTATAGAGCTTGCATTTTCCTAGTTAACTAAATTTAAAATGCAGTTTTCCAAAAGATCTTGAATGCATTCATTAGTAAATATAGAATTAATGCACTCATTCAAAACTTCTACCCTACTGCATGTTTCATTCTCAAGAGGAAAATTCATAGAGTGGTAAATGTTAAGGTTGACTTGCTCATCATTTATCCTTAGCATTAGCTTTCCTTTCTAGACATCAATTAGTGCCCTTCCTATAGCTAGAAATGGTCTTCCTAAGATCAGGGATACTTCATGATCTTCCTCTATGTCCAAGACAATGAAGTCCACTGAAAAGATGAACTTATCCACCTTTACAAACACATTTTCAATAATCCCCCATGGATAGGTCAAAGATCTTTTGGCTAGCTGTAGTGTAATGGTTGTCAGTTTCACTTCCCCAAGTCTGACTTTCTAAAAAATAGATAAAGGCATTAGATTAATAGATGCCCCTAAATCACATAATGCTTTATGAAATAAGGAATTGCCAATAGTACAAGGGATAATAAGACTCCCTAGATCCTTCAATTTTTGAGAAAGTTTTCTTTGAAGAATTGCACTATACTCCTTTGTCAATTTGATCGTTTCAAATTCCTCCAACTTCCATTTCCTAGACATTATCTATTTCATAAATTTAGCATAGTTGGGCATCTGCTCTAACACTTATACAAATGAAATATTGATGTGAATCTTTTTAAACATGTCCAAAAGCTTTTTGAATTATTCATCAATCTTCTTCTTTTGGAATCTTTGAGAAAAAGGGAGCTTGAGTTGCAAGAAGGGGGGATTGTCAGGAAATGTAATCCTCCCTAGTTAGTAATTCTTAGGTTTTTTTGGTTTCTTTCTTGTATTCTTGATTATTCCAGTTCTCTTTTGCTTCTTAACATTACAACATTGCAATGTTGTCTTGGACTTCTCTGTGCTTCTTGGAAAAGAATTACTATTTGAATTGCTGAATGAGCTAGCAATCTGCCCGATCTGTGTTTCCAGAGACTTAATGGAAGCGTTGAGATTTCCCATGGTTGTTTCTATATTATCAAGTCTTGCCCCATTGCTAGCAAACCTGTTTCTACTTTCCTGAATAAAAACGCCCATGAGGTCTTCTAAGGATAACTTCTTTTTAGCTAGTCGAGATTGATTTTGAGGTTGATGTGGCTGTTGAAATCTGAAAGGATGGGTTGAGTTGTTCCTTTGGTTTCCATAAGGGAGGTTATCCTAATTTGTCCAATTTCCAGGATAATATGGATTTTGCATGCGCTCGAAAATTACTATAGCCATTGCTGTTGATGTATTGTACCTCTTCTCTACTTGGATCTCCAACTATATATGCTTTAATTGGCAAAGAAGAAGAAGAGGTTTCTCCTACAGTAGTCACTCCCTTATGTTTTGAATTAGCAATGGCCAATTGATGTGTCAATGAAGACATCTGTGCTGTCAAAATGGTAATCGGATCCACTTCGAGATAACCTACTACCTTCCTCACCATATTTCTCTCGTTTGGCCACTAGAATGTATTTGACGACATGTCCTCAAGTAGTTGGTATGCCTCAGCTATAGTCTTGGCCATTAGTGAGCAATCAGATGTAGCATCCATTATTGTTTTTATCTGGCTATTCAACCGATTGTAAAATAATTGAATCTATAGCCAGTTTGGAAAATTGTATTATGGACATCTTCTAAGTAAATCCTTAAATCTCTCCCAACACTCATAAAATGGCTTGAAATCTATCTATTTAAAAATATTGATGCCTCTACCAGGCTAATTTTATACTAAGTTTGAAAGCAATAAACACGAGTAATATAACAATCAATACAATGAAATTCAAACTCCAGGAATGATTGAATGAGTGGCATTGAATACTTCTCTAAATGAGTTACAGTGATGTTGAAATCGTGGAAAGAAGCTTTGAATGCTTAGTAAATGCTCTTTTCAGTGATCTCGTTCTCTAAGTGGTTGTGTGTTATTTTTCCTTATTGTCACTTAGCTTCTTCTATATTTGAAGCTTTTGACTTTCTCTGCTAAAGTGGTTGAGAAATATTAAATGCGAAGGAATGTTTGAATTTATTATTGTTGTATTATGTTATGCAGTTTAAGAGTATATGAAGTAACTTTAGCTTCTCTGAAGCTTTAAGTGAGATAGAATTTTTTGCACAGCTTACACACATCATCGTGACTTCAGATGCAACAAAGATGCATTTCAGAGACTTCAAAGTGTCGTGACAGCAATCACTTGCGTCGGATTTGCGAATGTTGACTCCAAAGAACTTCTTTGTCTTCGAAGTTAATATTTCGTGATTTTGAAGGGCGATCTCTGGACTCCAACATCTGATTCCAACAAAACGAGTGCTCTGCTAACTCTGAAGGCTATTCATTCATGGTCTCTAAAATGCCTTGTTGACTCTGAAGTACTCTTCTTGATCCAAAGCTTGTAAGCTCGTGACTCCAAAATACTCGACTTGATTTTGAAGTGCAGGCTCGTGATCCCAAAGTGTTTTAATTGGGTTCTAAGTGCTGCAGTGATTCCGATATACTTTAGCTAGGTTGGCTCCAAAGACTTTGTCTTAACCCTGAAGCTTGCATACTCTTAACTCCGAAGGCTTTGACTATCTCCAAAGACTTAGTTCCAAAGCATTTCACCTTTCTCCAAAGGATCTTAATGTTGTCTCTGAAGCACCCTGCTTTGTCTAAAGTATACAGCTTTGTGGCTCTAAAGTGATTCAACTGTCTCCGAAGTGTTCTTCCTCGACTCCAAAGCACTCTTATTGGCTTTGAAGTTGATCCCGAAGTTCCATTGAAATTTTTGAATTTCTGTTTTCTTCTATTAAGTATATTTGTAATTTTATATACTTAATTCTCTTGAGCATTTACCTGGTTACTTTCTTTGATAATCATGAAGATTATTCTCAAGTTAAGTAATGGAAAATATTTTAGCAATATGCTTGAGAACAACTTGTTAGTATCTTAATATTTCACACATGTCTTTGCTCATTATAAAAACATAATTGGTGAGAGATGTTCATCATCAAAATCAAGCTATTTAAGGGTGTATGTTTAACATTCTCACCCTTTTTGATGATGACGAAACACTGAGTGATATACATTTCAAGAATTATTCAAATAAAGAACATATTTAAAACTGCTAAATGCATGTATGATATTAAAAGGAATTCTATCTACTTAGTGCAACTCCCCCTGAATGGATGCACTATAGTTCATACATTTCATTATATAGTTACATCACACAATATCACATGATTTCTCCTTTTTCTTCCTTTTTACACTTTCTCCTTTTTCTCCATTTTCTCCCCCTTTTTATCATAATCAAAAAGTTGATAGACGAAATGAGAATAAAAAGAATTTTATAAATGGAATCAAAATCTCATAAAGATATTACAGAAATGGTTGTTACAGAAATTTATAGATTACAATAGAAACAATAAGAAAAGAAATTTTATTAGAGTGATATAAATACAAAAGTAGCTCAATCAGTGGGATGGTTTGGGTTTCCTCCCGTAGGTTTTAGGGAAAGGTTCAGGTTTGGGCGAGAGGTTGATGGTTTGAGAGATGATCTGGGTCTTTTTGGTAGTGGAGGAGGAATAAAGGTTGGATTGACTGGGATTGCAGTTGGTGGTTCATGTGTATAAGCAATGGGTCCGCAGTCAATGACAAAGATAAAGTCAATATGGTCCTTATAAGTTAGATCTAGCAGCTCATGAAAGAGTGTAGATCTTCCTTTTAGGATGACCTCAGTATTGGCATTCATACTAACACTATATTCAAGACAGGTCATAGAAATGTGAGGGAAAGGAGCCTTTTTGTGTTCTTTAGGAGGTGAAATTCTAAGCTTCCTCTTAGGTCTAGAGGAGGATGGTTGAGAGGATGGTGTAGAACTTGATGGTTTGGGTGGTGGCTTTGGTTTGGGAATGGAAGGAGGTTTTCTAGAGGTTTTGGCTTTAGTAGAGGGTGGTGGTGAGGTTGTTGGTGGTGAATATGGGTCTTGTTTGGGAAAATTGACCCTAGTCAATCTATACACCCTTGGATGTAGAATGATGCCTTGAGAAAGGAACAACATGGAAATTTCATAATTTATAGCTGACTTGTTCCTGAATTTATAGTATGTCATCCTAATTAGATTGAGAAGACAAATAATGATATTAGGATTATCTTCAAATGGGTGTGGTTTATGAGGAGATTGTGGAGGAGTTTGTGAAGTAGGAGATCTTCTCCATGCTAGATGAATAGAAGGTGAATTCCATTAAAGAGGAACTTCTTCTATTTGTTCAAGAAAGAGTTCTCCTAATAGAAAAAGGTCAAGGCAAGTCCAGTCCAGCTCTATGTCTGGCCTTGGAGGAAGAAAATAAAATCTAGGGAGTGGGACTATATAATATTTTCCATATTTGATAATAGCTTTATGATGATGTGTTGGATGAGAGGAAGAGGTAATTTCAATAAGTTCATTCTCAAGTTGGCTAACCTCTGGAACTATAGGTGAGGGATGATGCTACAGTAATTGGTAAAGATGGTCTAGATGGAGAGAAATGGTATGGAGGTGAATAAAATGAGGCAGAGGTGGAGAGAAATGAGGTTGATAACTTTGACTTCTAAATGACTTTGCTAGAAATTGTAGAGAGTCAAGTCATTGGTCAATTCTATCAAGTCTCATGTTTATAGAATTAGTTGTGAATAACATGGATGACATGGATTGGTGAAGTCTTTGGTCTATTCTATTCATCTAGAGGGCTAGGGTAGACATAAAATGTTCTACACTAGTTAGTCTATCCTCTAGATGATGTGGAATAGGTTGTGTGGTAGGGATTAAGGTATTAGGTGTAGGTGGCTAGTGAGCAGTTGATGTGAATGGTATGGGTAATGGTGGTCTGATAGGTGAGAGATGTCTAATAGGTTAGGCAGATTGGATGGATGTTGATGGGGCTACTGCTGCTCTGCTAATTCACTTTCTCTTCTCAAATTTTCTTCTGACTCCCCAATTCTTTCTTCTTCTCTTGGAGTCTCTATTCTCTCTTCTTCCACATTTACTTCTCTTGTGGTTTTTTCAAAATCTTCTTCTTCTTCTTGATGCTCTAGTTTGGACCTCTTCAGTTGTTCTGCTCTTCCTGGCTTTTCACTGATCCAGACCTGGGAAGTTTTTTTGGAACCAATCCTCTTCTAGGTCTTTTCATCTATAGTGTTTGAGGCTTTTGGGGATTCTTTGTGCTCCTTAGACAAATTTACTCTTGCTTCCCTCATTATTTTGGTTAGAGCCATCCCATAGGGGAGAGAAAACCTTGAAGTACTCTTAACTAAATAAATATGATCTGTCATCAGCTTTGCGAAATCCACTCTCTTCTTATTCTTGAGGGCCCACAGAATTCTTCCATCCTTTTCAGATACATCTCCTGTGGCCCCTTTTCATCAAAATACATTATTTATTACTATCATATATGCCAGTCTGAGATTTAACTTTAGATGACTAGCATGGAGAAAATTTTTTTTCTCACTAATCTCTGCTCCTGCCAAATCAGCAAATAATTTGTCTTGTTGGCTATATTGGTTCTATTTCTACCATAAGAAGATTGAAACACCTTCTTAGACTTTCAGTGGATATATCCACTTCTACTTCTTCTATCCAAGATTTCTCAATTCTAGTGTTGATATTACATATTAGGTCTCTCACTAGTTTCGGATATAAGTTGTTCCTAAAGCTAACATAATCTATCCACCCTTAATAATTAAACCATTCAACTAAATACTCTTCCCTTAATGATTTTTCTATCATGATATCTTTCTATGAATCTGGAATAATCAGATTCACTATTGAGAAATGTTACCTCAAGCATATTTGTTTCTTGTCGGATTCTTTTTGCTGCTCGCTATTATGGGAATTCTTCTCTTTCTTTCCTCTTTCCATCGGCTAAGCTTGTGGATCTTTTTGTTCTCGCCATTTCAGTAGTGAGAGATTAGGTTTTAGGTCACAGTGAATGTTTTTGGACTAAAATGGGAAGAGGACTAATGAAAAAGTAGTGATAGAAAGCTTGATTGAATGGGAGAGTTTAAATCGAGCGGGAAGGCGAAGAGTTTTCTCTAAAGGAGTATCTTCAAATGCTCTAAGGAAGAGAAGTTTTAGGTTATTGGAGGACTTAGAGCAATTAAATAGAATTTTGGGATTTTGGTGTCTCTGAAACATTGTCGAAGGATCCAAAGGAAGTGTTTGTGATCTTCGAAGGCGATAAGTCTATTCTTCTTTGGTGACTTTGTAGCTTTATTTTCAAGGCAACGCAGCCTATCGAAGGCTACGGAATGATATGGGATGAATTTCGGAGGTACCGAAGTTTTATTTCTATGGAATGACACATCTTTAGAGGCATTTTGGTCTATCTTCTGAGGGTCCGAATGAGGGGTTTCAGAGGCTCCAAAGTGACTTGAGATTTTAAATTTGAGTAATTGATGAGGAATTTCATTATTTGGATCTTGCATTGATTTATAATCAAGAGTATGGACCTAAGATTCCTGGTTTTCTTTTTAACATAATAAATCTATCTTCTAGAAGAGGTTTGGTAAAGATGTCTGCTAATTGATTTTCAGTTGACACAAATTCTAGACAAATGTTATGATTCTGAACATAGTCCCTAATAAAATGATGTCTAATTTTTATATGTTTTATTTTGGAATGCAAAACTGGATTCTTGGTCAGATTAATAGTACTAGTGTTGTCACATCTGTTTAGGTTATTCCCCAAATGGAATGCTGATGCAGCTTTTGAGATTTTCCCTCCTTTATTCCTGCGAGACTAGAACACTGATCAGAGGACGCCGGGGGTGTTCCCGGCGTGAACACTCCAACGCTAAAGTTAGTATATGGGACTTTTAGAGGGAGGATGGAATAAGAACGAGTGATCTATCCCAGGGATGCATACCTAGTCCGTATTTATAGATGAGCGGGGTGCGTAGTCGGGAGTCTTGCGAGTTTGTACGCAGGATGAACTAAGAAGTTTACTTAGGAGAGGGATCCCTGGGGAGCATATCCTAACTTCGGATTTTGCGGGATTCAGAGAGATCCCAAAAAGGCTAGTAGTCTGACTTGGCGAGTTGCCAGCTCGGCAGCTAATATGTGTTAGAGTTCCCTAACATTAGTTCCCCCCTTTTTGAGAGGGCGCGGAGTGTCCTCTTTTTGAGTTTCATGCGCGAGATTTTTGGACTTGTTCTGGAACTGGGGTGCCAGATTCAGAGCCGCGCTTTTTATTTCTTTGTCCTCTGGCGGGCATTTTTGAATTTCAAAAGTAATTGCCCTTATGTTGATAGCTCTTCCTTGTCCACATGGCGGAGCCATAAATGCAATTTGATTTAACAACGGTTGGCATCTAGTTTTTGTGAGAAACTAGCCTATTCTTCTTCTGGTTTGCCTGTCCATTTTCTAGTTTTCCATGAAACCCTAGGCAGTTTTGTGGGGGGCTTTTATTTAAGATGCTGTTTACGAAGATAAGGCTGGTCATTTTCTTTTGTCGGGGTAATCATTTTCCCCCTTCTCCTTTGTCTTCTTTGTCTTATACTCTTTTCTGTTTCTTTAATGGCTGCCGAAAAGTCTTTTCCCCGAGTTTCTGAGGCTGTTATGGTAGCCTTGGGCTTTATCCTCTTCCTTCTACTATGAGCTGAGAATTTCCAGACTCTTCTGCCCTTCTATGGCATCCGCGGGAGGGTTATGTGTCTGTCTCCTTGGGTTCGCTCAAGGCAGGTTTTCGCTTAGATCATCGCCATTTTGTTTCTTCCCTTCTTCGTAGCTACAACATTTCTCCAGGTCAATTGATCCCGAACAGTTGGCGTTACGTTATGTCTTTTTGTCGCTGGGTTCATCAGCTTGAAGAGATATCTGTTTTTTCTTTCGAAATATTTTCTTCCATCTTTAATTTGAGTAAAGCTCCCCGTTCTCCTTATTATTATTATTTTCTTCCTTGTACTCCTTGGCATAAGCTCTTTGCTCGTGTCACTGATCCTGATGATGAGTGAAAAAGTCATTGGGCCTGAGTTAAGTATAGTGGAGATCTTTCTTTTCCTTCATTTTAGACGACCAGCCTGGTCTGTCCTTCTGGTGTCTTTTCCCCTTTGGAGCGGTTTAGCTTGTATCTTATTAGGTATCAGTTGATGACTATTGGTACCCTCTCTGTAGATGTCGTGGTTTCGGCTGAGCATTGTCTCCAAGTGAATTATCCGTGCAGCTTCCCAGGTCAGGAGGTTGTCGCTCCTGAACCTGTTCCTTGACTTCCCTGCCCTCTCTGTTCCCTAACCTTAGGTCTACCATTGAGCAAGAGTATGACTTCCTTCCCTAGTCTAGTAGTGGTCGATCCAGGGGGGCGCCGGTTCCGTTTCTGCAGCTCCTGGCCCCACAGAAACGGAACCGCCCCTGAGGGAGAGGGTTAGGACCGTAGCTCAGAGGCAAAGAGGGGATACATCCCTTTCATCCACTCCTTCTGTTTCTCACCGCAATTCTCCCCAAACTCCTGGGGAGGCACAAGCGGATTCGTATGATCCTTCAAAGCCGTTTGGAAGGCAGTCGGAGGAGGAGATTGCGGGACCCTCGGACTGGCTAAGACCGTGTAATGTTGGTAGTTCTCCCAGTGGGGGTCCTTTTCCCGTGTCCTCCGAGAGTAATCCCTCTCGTCCATCCTCTGAAGAACCCTTCCCTCCAGGCGAGACCGTCCCTCTCGTCTTAGCATCTTTTTCTGCTCCATCAATGGCCATAGTGCCCTTTGTGTCTAGTACTGTATTGACGAATGCTTTCGATTCTTTTTTTGCTTCTGTTTATACCGAACCCGTGTCTTTGGCTCCTTTATCTGTTTTGGCGGCTCCCATTGATCCCGAGTCGTTGACTTCTACTACGACGGCTTCTATTATTCCAAGCACATCTGTTACAGTTGGTGTAGCTCCTATCGTATCGGAACTGGTTTCCTCAACCCAGGCGGTCACTTCAATGCCTGCTTCATCTGCGTCGGCATTAATATCTTCGGGTGTGGCTGCAGGATCAGGGTCTTCTTCCTCTTTTGCTGGTAAGAGTGATATTTTTTTTTGACCTTTATTCGACTTCCATTTTATTCGTGTAGGCTTGTTTTCGTTCGATCAGTTGGCCCATGCAATGAAGCGCCCGTATGCCAGTTTGACCTTGGCTCTGTTCACTCAACGTCTTCGTGGCGAGGCTTCTAGCACTAGTGGCCTTATTTCCGATCTAGGTGATGCTTCTTCTCAAGAGATGGCGGCTCTGGCGAGTCGGGCGTCTTCTCGGCCTTCAACGCCCATTAGTGTGGCTCCTAGGGTGGCAGGGTCGATTACTTCTTTGTTAGAGAATCCTCGGTTGGCTTTCACCTTTGTTACCAAGTTAGCCTGCTCTGCAGACTGGTCTCGGTATCTGAACATGCCATGGGAGGATCTTCTCGAGGAGTCCTCCTTGGGAGTGATTCACCATTCTCTAGAGCGGCAAAGCTTCATCGATCGGATGCGGCTTGTCATGCAGCAGCTTGGTCTTCCGAGACTTGGAGGATACTACTTCTGCTCTTCGGGGCATTGAAGATCTTCTAAGGGCGGAATGTACGGCTGCGGAGTCGAGGTTATGGCAGGCGGAGGCTGCTCTGTCTCAACTGTGGGTTGATCATAACCGCATTTTTTCCGTATCTGAGTCCAAGGAGAAGCGTCTCGCTCGCGTTCAAGCCGAGTCTGCTGAACGGGGGAAGGAGCTTCGCGAACGGGTAGCTGCTCTAGAAGGTAGAGAGGCAGTTTTGCATCGGGAGATTGCGTCGTTGAAGGAAGGACATGTTACCGCTCTTTCTTAGGTTCGTCAATAGTGGCTGGAACAATTAGTTGAGGAACCAGAGTATCAGGAATTACTCCTTCAACATATAGTGGCTTGTTGTAAGTAGTCGTTTGAGTCCTGTAAAAAGAAGGTAGCTAGGAAATTTTCTGGTCTTGACTTAGATGATATTACTCAAGATGGGGAGGATATATAATCTTTTTGGCCATTTTGCTAAGTGAAATACAATATTGGCTGTTCTCTCAATGATTTTCTGTACGAAATCTTTCTCAAGTGTGATCATTTTTAAGGTTGAGAGGTTCCATCCTGCGGAAGCTTTTCCTCGTCGGTTCCGTTTCCGCATGAATCATGGTCGTCGAACCCTTCTTCTAGGGTTTGGCAGTTCCATTTCTGCGGAGCCTATTTCACTTTTGGTTCTGTTTCTGCGGAGCCGATGGTCGTCAAACCCTTTCTGGGGTTTGGCGGTTCTGTTCTACGGAACCTCTTTCTCTTTGGTTCCGTTTCTGCGGAGCCGATGATCGTCAAACCCTTTCTAGAGTTTGGTAGTTCTGTTTCTGCGGAACCTCTTTCTCTTTCCGTTCCGTTCCTGCGAAACCTCTTTCTCTTTCAGTTCCGTTTCTATGGAGCCGATGGTCGTCAAACCCTTTCTGGAGTTTGGCGATTCCGTTTCTGTGGAACCTCTTTCTCTTCAGTTCCGTTTCTACGGAGCCGATGGTCGTCAAAACCCTTTCTTAGGTTTGACGGTTCCATTTCTGTGGAACCTCTTTCTCTTAGGTTCCATTTCTGCAGAGCCGATGGTCATCAAAACCCTTTCTGGGGTTTGGCGGTTTCGTTTCTGCGGAACCTCTTTCTCTTCCGGTTCTGTTTTTGCGGAGCTGATGGTCGTCAAACCCTTTCTGGGGTTTGGCAGTTTCGTTTCTGCAGAACCTCTTTCTCTTTTGGTTCCGTTTTTGTGGAGTTGATGGTCGTCAAACCCTTTTTGGGGTTTAGTGGTTCCGTTTCTGCGGAGCCGATGGTCGTCAAACCCTTTTTGGAGTTTGGCGGTTCCGTTTTTGCGGAACCTCTTTTTCTTCGGTTTTGTTTCTGCGGAGCCAATGGTCATCAAACCCTTTTTGGAGTTTGGCAGTTTTGTTTTAGTGGAACCTCTTTCTCTTTTGGTTCCATTTTTGCGGAGCCGATGGTCGTCAAAACCCTTTCTAGAGTTTGACAGTTCTTTTTTTGCGCAACCTCTTTTTTTTTGGTTCTGTTTCTGCGGAGCCGATGGGTGTCAAAACCCTTTCTGGGGTTTATTGGTTCCATTTCTGTAGAGCCTCTTTTTCTTCGATTCCATTTCTACGGAGCCGATGGCCGTCAAAACCCTTTCTGGTGTTTGGTGATTTCGTTTCTGCAGAACCTCTTTCTCATTTGGTTCCGTTTCTGCGGAGCCGATGGTCATCAAACCCTTTCTGGGGTTTGAAGGTTCCATTTCTGCGGAACCTCTTTCTCTTTCGGTTCCATTTTTGTGGAGTAGATGGTCGTCAAACCCTTTTTGGGGTTTGGCGGTTCTGTTTCTGCGGAACCCCTTTCTCTTTGGTTCCATTTCTGCAGAACCTCTTTTTCTTCAGTTCTGTTTCTGTTGAGTCGATGGTCATCAAACCCTTTTTGGAGTTTGGCAGTTCTGTTTCAGTGGAAACTTTTTCTCCCATTTCTGCGGAGCCGATGATCGTCAAAACCCTTTCTGGGGTTTGGCGGTTCTGTTTTTGCGGAACCTCTTTCTCTTTGGTTCCGTTTCTACGGAGCCGATGGTCGTCAAAACCCTTTTTGAGGTTTGGTGGTTCCATTTCTACGGAACCTCTTTCTCTTCAATTCCGTTTCTGTGGAGCCAATGGTCATCAAAACCCTTTCTAGGGTTTGGCGGTTTCATTTATGCGGAACCTCTTTCTCTTTTGGTTCCGTTTCTACGGAGCCGATGGTCGTTAAACCCTTTCTAGGGTT
>JAYJMB010037830.1:0-33488 GCA_036873735.1 Pouteria campechiana | reverse complement strand
CCCCTTCCCAACCTAAAAAGAATATCATATCATAACTTAGTGACCCGGTTTAGTATCTATGGCAAGTTAGTGCACATACCAACACCCTAATTGCTAACTAAACTCAAGTAGATTACTGACATGTTATATCATACGAATTTATATAAAATACATAAGTGAAGGAAAAAGAAGCTAGAAATGACCATGGCAATGATTTTAAAGAGACATCATTGTAATTTTCAAACCAATCAGATATTTAGGCATATCAGCATACAAAATTATTATAATCTTAGAGCAATGTGGTGAACATCTTTCATATTATGATAAATTTTTTGTTCGCGATTACGTGCATATTTCCATGCAATTGAACTAAAAATTCTACAAAGGATGGTGAAGCTTCAACGACAGATATGGAAAGTCAAGGCCAAAATTTAAACAGCTGGGGAAAGGCCAAAGAAGTAAAGTGTCATACAGTGTCGTTGCAAAACCATAGAAATATACGTCCATTTATGCCTGATTTATGCAAAATACATGCATGACTACTGTAGAAATAATTTCCAACGTATCTTTTATGTCTTTTATGTTAGCAATTGAGCATTCATTCTATTAGAAATCTTGAATATTCCTAATCCATATTGGCCTTTTATGATCTGAATAGATTATTAAACTACCATTAATACTAACATTGACGTTACTATCTTTTCACCTTTTACAGAAACCTTTGTTTTTTCAATCCCTTCCTCATATCAAATAATATAACTTTAACAGATAATGCGAATTCCTTTTGGCAATTCATACTTTAGTTTATAGCTATGCTATAATATCTTTAAAAAAAGGTTGGCAAAGCTAGAAACAATTAAGCATTAAAATCAAATTCTGAAAAGAATTTTTATCAATTCTGAAAAGTAAAAACGGAAAAGATGCAATAAAAGAAGATTTCGTATATAAACCAACGTATCAACATTATATTGCAGTTATTATGGAACAAAATCAACTTGCCTTAGGCCTTCCTCAACCAAAACTAGACTTTAAACTTATAAGCCCAATAACCTAATCTAACCAATATAGAAAGTCAACTAATTGTCTAAACTTAAAATTTAAATTTAATATATATTATATGCAATGAATAATCATTTCTCCATATTCAAAATAGAAAGAAAAAGTTGGGGCACTACACTGAGTTAGATTGATGAAATGAGATTTTACTTAAATAATAAGAAATGATGTTAATATTTGTGAAATAGGTCCAATAAAGTAATCCATAACAAATTAAATTAAATATTTTTTGTAAGAAAGAGAAAATCGATGATTAAAAAAGTAAATTCAAATGTTAAAAATAACGCAATTAACTAAAATAAATAAATATATTACTAAAATTTCTTTTCTCCCATATTCAAACTACCATAAAAAAATTATTTAGGTGGAGTACAATCAAATTTCTAAATTCCAAGAAATTAATTGCGTGAGGTGTCATTTTCCATGTTCCACCATGCGTCAATTGTACACAGGTCCAAGTTTCATCAAAATCATGTGATTGCTAAATCTCACGTTATGTTTAAGACAATTTAAAACTAACCCAAATCATTTAATTCAAATTTTGTATTATCGAGCCAACCAAAATCGAATTTGTTCCTACCCCAAGATTGACTTTACACGTGTACCTGACTCATTACAACTAATTGTCATTATTCCCTTTGGAACCACGTGCAACGGCGGGACAACTAATCATAGCAATGAATGAAGCCTAGGCATCTTTCCATACGTGCCTCCACACGCCTGACATTTTTGTCCTTTCCCAACCTGTCCTTTTGTCTCTTCTGTCCATCGCCGGGGGCCGGCTGTCTTATGCCGATGGTATTTTCATTATTTTAAAAAAATAAAGGGGCATTGTTGTCATTTCGACTCACCAGCTGCTTGGATTCATCCTGGTAAAGGGTGACGAAATCTCCTGCCTTCAGCCCATTTTTCCTCACAAATTCGCCTGTGTGGGAGATCAAACCTCATCATGAACTTGACCATTTGATGGAAATAAGCCCCAAAATTCACATTTCATTGAAGGTCCCCACTTTGAAGATCATTGGCTAATCACATGAACTAAATATCACGTGGAAATTTTTTCACATGGAAAGGTTCTCACTATAATAGTGACGAAAATGCTTTTTTTTTTGAGGATTAATGTAATAGATTTATAAAATCTAATTCATTAAGCTTATTGGACACTATCTAATTAGCTAAGATTAAAAAATCACATTATTCAAAAAACTTAGGTGGACCACAAAAAGTTGGAGAATTTCAATGGATGTATATTAACTCTTAAACAACATGAATTTTGTGGTCTACTTAAATATTCAAATAATCTAATTTATAAATTTCAGCTAAATGAATAATTTGAAATAAAACTGATGAATTAGATTTCATAAATCCATCACCTTAAACCTTAAAGAAAGCATTTTCACCACAATTATTGTGAAAATGTTTCTATGTGATGTTTTTAGTTAATTAATCTTGGGTATTTATCAAATACAATCAATGGACTAGATTAACTCCTTGTCCCCAATTGGCTTCAAGGTGGGGCGCACCCATGTGTGAATGGTTAAGATATCCAGCAAAATTGACATATTTGTAGTAAGACATGCTGCCTGACAAGCAATCATGGCCATGCACTTGAGGAAGAGAGGCAACCCACCTTGGAATTGGTTAGTTTACAACCATTGTAAGAATATAGTACAAAGTTTATGTAGAGTACAATCAGTTGTAGATGGCCAATTATTCTAATGTAAATCTCTACCTGTGTTCTCCAGCACATACATCCTGCTCCCATTGTTGGGCCAAAACCTACGCCAATGAAAGCATACATAATACTCTTTACCTAAAAAAGAATACAAAAAAAGGTGCTGAAACAAAAACTTGTGGGGCCCATTATCACAACTACTGCATGGATCCCATTGCCATCATTTTTTGCAATGAGTTTATTATTAAAAAATTTCATGACCAAAATTTAGCAATAAATTGGCAATGATTTTTTTATTGCTAACAATTTTTTAAAATAAAATATGTGTTTTTAATAGTAAAAAATTTATTAAAACTTACTTCTAAAATCAAGATTAATTTTTTCTAGTGAGGATCACTTCATTCATCAAGTAGTTTGCAAGTAAGATGCCCTTGACTAAACATGATAATGGTTTGTTGTTAGAAAAAAATGGACCATTTATTTATTGAATTACTTGATAATGCATTAATGCTTGAATTTTTCTTAAATTTTTTAATGGCATTTTCACCAGGCGTGCCATGATCAAAAGGATGGCAAGGACGGATGACAGTTGCATGTGGCTGATGATGATATGAACAGGTTCGAGCACATCAAGCCCCATTCAAATAGTAGGAAATGCAATTATTTTTATTTTAAAATTAAAAATCAATGCAGTCATCTGGTGTGACAATATTTTTTTTTAATCCATCAAGTGAATTATATCATTTAAATATTGTATATTATGAATATGCATGCTGGTTAACCCTTTTATGGCATGGATTTTTAATCCAAAGGAAATTATTATTTTTAAGTTTATTAGAAATTTTGTATAATTAAAAAATAATGATTTTATTGATTTTATGAATTGGAATTCATATAAAATAAGAGTCTGTGGGTAATGGATAATAAATCAATTCATTTAGTGAATATATATATATATGTGTGTGTGTATGTATGTACCATATTCAATCGAATATAAGTAGCATTTATATTTTGGGCCCCACAATTTAGACGGTCCAGATGTAGCTATGACACGTGGCAAGAGTCCTTTTCAAGAGGAGTGTGTACACGTACCTGTATCTCATGAACCATGTGTCGGTAGAAAGCAAATCCCTGGCACAAACTCGGATGCCTTCCTTGAACGTCAGAAACGGGAGATTTTCCTCAGCATCTTTCTGCCACACTCACGCCAATAGCCCAATATTAGACTGCCGCCACTGCCCAAACTCAGAACTGAACGTTCACGTGCACCGTGTGGACGTTAACTCCCACGTGTAAAGTCCACCTTTCCTGAAAACAGGCCTTTCCACAGGCCATGTTGTATGTGAACATTAACGGCAGAGGTACCCCTAAAATCAGTGTACACATGATGGACGGTTCAGATTACCTTCCCATTCGGTTTGGGCCTATCAAAAGGTTATGATCATCCACCATTAGGGTGTGTTCGGACCTACCAACAGTGGTAGCAATAAATTCTTTTCTACACTCTATTTAAACTTATATAACATCTTCACTACTTAGACAATCTTAATTTTTTTATTATTATTTATATTTTTAATCATTTTTACTTTTTTTAATTAAAAAATTCATATTGCTAGTATCATCTTCTGCTACACTCTTCTAATAGATTAGCATTCTAAATACCCTTTTTCTAATTAACTCCATTCAAACATACCCTTAGAGAGTTCTTGATCACCCATGACCCATCCAAGGCCCTAATCTAAACCAGCTCATGCAAGTTGATACACTTAATGCTTCTAAGGTTGTTATAAATACCTAATGAGGAAAGTGAAACATATTTCATAATCACATATTTGTAGAGATAAATACCAGCAACAGAAAGTTTTAACACAACACTTGCTGTACATGTTCAAAATCATGTGAATACTTACTATTTATGTCCAAAATAATGCCGATAAATGGCGTGTAAACCGTCGATGCGGAATAAAATGCATAGTCAACAAAACTAACATGGTGGATCATCAGAATTCTTGCTGATATCAGGATTCAAAGTGTTTCGGCACCAACACAAAAATCAGTATCAACAATCATTATCTACGACTAACAGTGAAGGTGGTAATAGTGGTGGTGGTGATGTTAACCAATCCAAAGAAGAAGACTATACCTTGGGAAGAACAATCCTTCCAAGAGAATTCACATCACTCTTTCTCAGCTCCTTCTGCAGCACGAATTTCAGCAGCTGCACTCTCAAAAAAAGATTAGATAAACTATTACCAGTTAAGAAAAAATACAGAAAATTACGTGTATATATATGTTACTTTAATTAGCTCCAGCTGTGAACCCGATTTGCACTGTCTGCTACAACTATAGGATAAAAAATTAGGCAAATAAAAAACTAACTTAGAAGAATTACAATAGAGAAGATCACAAGATTAATAGCCATGTTGTACATTTGCAATCCATGCCAAGTTACTACCTCCATCTTCTCTTAACAAATTCAGAGTTCATTTTAAAACTCATGTGAAGCACGCCGTTTCATTTTAGAAAGTTTAAGAATATTTTTTAAAATTCATAAAAACAATAATATAATTTGTTGATCAGCAGGAAGTTTGGATTCTTCAGTGATGTTAATCCACAAAATCTCGGGCCCGACTAGTCATGGCTAGCTGGCTTGACAAGGAAAGAATAGCCAAGGAAAACCATTGCTAACTTGATAATAAAAGGATGGGCAAAGAAGAAAGGGAGAGAGAGAGAGAGAGAGAGAGAGAGAGAGAGAGAGAGAGAGAGAGAGAGAGAGAGAGAATCCTACTATGCTATCATCCATTGGATGTGTCACAAGGTCTCCAGTTTCAGCAGCACTAAGCCAAGTCGGCTCAGGCCCCATGGGGCTCTTTCCATTTGGGTCCATGAAAGACCCAAACCTCGTCGACAACCGGCAGCTCCTCTTCCTCTTCGCCCTCACCGACTTCGTCACCGACGGACCCTCATATTGGAGCTCCTGCCGCGGTGGCAACTGCTGCTGCACAAAGATAGGTAAATTCTCCATCAAACCAAGCCCCACCCCCACTTCCTCTGCTAAGCTACTGCTGAGGTCTGGCAGGAAGCCGTCGAAAAATTCCTGGAAGGGATTACTCTGCTCCACCATCAAAGGAAAGACAGGGAATATGGAGTTGTAGTCGGGAGACATGATGTTGTAGAACTGAGAGTTCTGCTGCTGCTGAGGCTGTGGGAGGTTTTGCAGGTGCTGGTAATGGGGAGGAGAGGGGGGGTAGAAAAGAAATGGGAATTCGAGTTCGTCGTTGTTCTTGGCATTTGGGGTGCTTTTGTTTTTGTTGTTTTCCATGGAGGGAGGGTGGGGAGGGCAGCTTCAGCTGTGGGAGTGTGACTGTGGTTGTTGGAGGACGGGGAGGGGGAGGAGAAGACGTATAGAAGTGCCGACACCGACAGAGGTAGACAGATGGCGGGAGAGAGGCAGTTGGTGGATGCCCATCTCACCAGTGGGAGGGCTGAGAGGCTGAAACCTGGCGATTTTCGGTTTCGAATGTGGCTGAGGAAGATGGTAACACCATGCATGCTTTGCATGAACATTGCCAAGGGACGTGAGCACTGCTGACTGCTATAGATTTTCCTCCATCTACAGCTCACATGACATTTTTGTCCACCAATCCAATCGGTTAATCCATATTTTACTATCGTGGATGGACCATATGTCAGAAATCATATCTATTGGATGGCCGTTGTGCATCGAATTTTTACTGTTGTCCTGCTTTGCTGAACATTGATGGGCTTTGATCAGACGGCTAGGGTTGTTTTATTTGAATTTTGTTTCTATCCATTTTGTGGCGTGGTGGGTGTGGCTACATGGACGGTTGAGATGATGATTTGGCATGCCAAGTGGACGGTGGAGAGGTGATTCCCCCCATACATGATGCTGCTGCAATGGGGGAGGTTGGGGTTTGTGGCCACGTACAACCACGTGCTGTGACACTGAACCTGGTAGAGATGAAGAGGTGGGATTCATTTACAGGTGTTTGCGGACCGTTCATCATAAATGCACTGTGGGGACAGAAAATCAGGACCGTCCACTGGGAAATATGAGGACGATTTAACATGGAAAATTCACTTTTAGGGTTCAATTCGACCTAACCAAAACCCTAGCCTAACCTGAACTTGGGTGCTGGGTTGGGGTTTGGCAGAAGCTCGGTCTGCATTCCACTTGCCAGAGATATAATTACTGGAAATGCCATTCATGTGCTGGCAGATCTTACGTGAAGCTAGCAGCCTAATGAATGGATGAGATTAGGTACACATGCGCCCGCTTCTGATCATCCAATATTTGTATGATCTGAACTATCCATATAAATGAAAGGAACTATCCTGACCACCGTTGTTAAATATGAGTTATATTCATTTTTCCAAATGGTTGTCCCAGGCATTTGAGTATTGTGACTCATCTTTAAGTGTGGGTTCGTGCTCTAATGATCAGTGTAGCCTGTGATGAACTCAAACCATAGATGGAATGGCAGAAAGAAAAGATAGATAATTCAATCGACAGGTCCATTAGGAGGATACCTAAGGTTGCATTTCTCTCATATTGTTGAATAAAATCAATTTTACAGTTGGAGATTTTGATGGATAGTATGTGATGAATTCATGTTGCAAAAATGCATACAGTACAGACAAGGGTATTTTATATGCATAATGCTACTAAACCAAGTAAGGTGAACTCAATTTTAGGCATCTATCAAAAACCTTCATATATATGATTTTGATCTTTAAATAGCCCCATCTGAATGCCCAAAATCTAAAGGATTTCTAGTTGCTGGTGAATCAACAGTATTTATGGTAGCAGCAAACCTCAGCCTTGATTTATTTCGCCCTTCTATATGTACTATCACATGTCTCTATACTTAGAAAAACATTCAATTCATTAACACCCCTCACCCAAACAGGATTGTTTGTTGACAGCAAATATTAAGAGAATATGGGGATGTAATGAACCTCCAAACTGCTAAAAAAAGGAAAGAGAATAGATTACCGTGAGCAGAACCTTCCAATGATTGAAAGAAAAGAAAAGTTCAACATAAGCAAAACTTACTAAGGACTGCAAATGTTAACACATGCATGTTAACAAGATGGCCAGCTCCACCCCTGAAGTTCCAATGGCCAAATCCTCTGCAAAATTCTGCTGGCGTCCAGCTAAGCCTTGCAGGACTCAATAACCATTACTAGGCCAGATTGCTTAGCTTCATGGGAACCAAGTTTTTGGCTAGTTTTCTCTGCCATGCTGGAACTTGTTTTCTTAGTAGATGGCCTGATCTTGGACAAAAACACAAGAAGCTTGGCCCTCTCTATTCTAGCCAACCTTAAGTTTTCCATCTTTGGCCATCGCATTCCTCATCAGGAGTTGAATGTGATGAGGAAGACACCATCGATTTATATTCACTGTCAACTAAGGTTAGCAGCCAGATGGTGCCTCTGCATGACAGCCGGCGCGATGCTCGTGTTGCCGTTATGCATTTGATTTTCGCATGCGCGGCTGGTGGCACCGAAGGTTGTCAGCATGTAACGAATGGAGCGGCGGATTCTCTCGGTATTATCGTTCTCAATAATAGCAAATGCTATCTTCATTTGATTTAGTGGCTTAGCAAATATAGTTGTTCGCATTCATAGAGCATCATTTTCTCTGTCCCATTATAGTAAGAGTCTATGTATTGCCATTTTCTAGTAATATTGACTATGCTTTATTGTTTTACTTTCTTTTTATTTTTGTTATCTTTCAGAAGGTTTAATAATTTTTCATAAAATTGATAACTTATATTCATCCTAGTAAAAAATATATTACTTGAACAAGATTAATAGACCACTAGAACTGGATTAGTTGAAGCAAACATCTACTATGTCTGGGTTTTTGATGATGTGAAACTTTTTTGTCTTAATTTAGAAGGATGGAAGAAATCAGAAGCCATAATAATAAGACTAGAAAGGCTATAGCAATCTGCCTGTCATGTAACACTCCTCTCTAGAGAAAGCTTCAACAGATAGCTAGTTCAGATGATTATCTTGCACAAAGAAGGCCATAAACTGTAGAGATTCTTGAATATATTGATTTGAGAATATTTACTGCAAACACAATTAAAAGTGCATACCTCTCAAACTTATGCTCAAGATGATAGCTTGATTAGATAACCATTGGACATGCCACATCCAGCAGTGGCATGGGAAGTGTGGCAACCACCTATCAAAGACACTCAAAGCAGGTAATTCCCAAGCACGGTGAATTTTCAGAGCCAACAGGTTCATGGAGTTGGGATTAGCACTCTTTAAATTTTGATAGAGAGAGATAATTACTATAGCAGATGCATTATTTATTTCCTCCTTTTTTCTCTTAATTCTGGAATTCAAATGATAGTAAAGAGGCTATAGTCCGCAAAGACGAGGGATGGAACATGATCAGGTTTAGATGCTGAGATGCAGAACTGGAGATATGTAAAGTACTTTTTGAAGTCTGACTAACATTCAGATGGAGGTTGACTTATAAGTTCCCTTTTCTTTTGGTAAACCTCTGTTTGCCCTAGTTAGAAGTGAGGGCATGTTTAATTAATATGTGCCCATCAATACCAATGGCCTACATCTAGCTCATATGTTTGCTATGGAAGCATAAATCCCACCTCAAAGTATCCTGTGTATGATTTATCTATTGTTTTTGTTTTTAGCAGACTTGTAGGGTCTCTTAGATTTCATCTGCCAGGGCTGCATGTGACTCACTTTTTGGAGTTGGGATTAGCACTCTTTAAATTTTGATAGAGAGATAATTCCTACAGCAGAAGCATGATTTATTTCTCTCCTCCTTTTTTCTCTTAATTCTGGAAATCAAATGATAGTAAAGAGGCTATAGTGCACAAAGACAAGGAATGGAACATGATCAGGTTTACATGCTGAGATGCAGAACTGGAGATATGTAAAGTACTTTTTGAAGTCTGACTAACATTGCGATGGAGGTTGGCTTATAAGTTCCCTTTTCTTTTCTTTTGGTATGCCTTTGTTTGCCCAAGTTAGAAGTGAGGGCATGTTTAATTAATATGTGCCCATCAATACCAATGGCCTACATCTAGCTCATATGTTGTGTGCTATGGCAGCATGAATCCCACCTCAAAGTATCCTGAGCATGGTTTATCTTTTTTTTTTTTTTTTGGCAGACTTGTAGGGTCTCTTGGATTTCATCTGCCAGGGCTGCATTGACTCACTTTTTGGTGTTGGGATTAGCACTCTTTAAATTTTGATAGAGAGAGAGAATTCCTATAGCAGATGCATGATTTATTTATTTCCTCCTGTTTGGGTTGTCCCCAAACAGAATGCTGATCTGGCTCTCGAAAAGATCCTGCCTAGAATCCTGCAAAATAGAGAAAACGTCAGAGGGCGCCGGGAGTGGTCCCGGCGCGGGCACTCCGACGCTCAAGTCAGATAGGGACCTTAATAGGGGGTGTGAATAATAGAGAAAGAGCCTAGAGAGCTTCTGTTTGGGGACAACCCAAACACCTCCTTTTTTCTCTTAATTCTGGAAATCAAATGATAGTAAAGAGGCTATAGTGCACAAAGACAAGGGATGGAACATGATCAGGTTTACATGCTGACATGCAGAACTGGAGATATGTAAAGTACTTTTTGAAGTCTGACTAACATTTAGATGGAGGTTGGCTTATAAGTTCCCTTTTCTTTTCTTTTGGTAACCCTCTGTTTGCCCAAGTTAGAAGTGAGGGCATGTTTAATTAATGTGTGCCTATCAAATCCAATGGCCTACATCTAGCTCATATGTTGAGTGCTATGGCAGCATCAAGCCCACCTCAAAGTATCCTGTGTATGATTTATCTGTTGTTTATTTTTTTAGCAGACTTGTAGGGTCTCTTAGATTTCATCTGCCACGGCTGCATGTGACTCACTTTTTCGAGTTGGGATTAGCACTCTTTAAATTTTGATAGAGAGAGAATTCCTATAGCAGATGCATGATTTTTTATTTCCTCCTTTTTTCTCTTAATTCTGGAAATCAAATGATAGTAAAGAGGCTATAGTGCACAAAGACAAGGGATAGAACATGATCAGGTTTACATGCTGACATGCAGAACTGGAGATATGTAAAGTACTTTTTGAAGTCTGACTAACATTTAGATGGAGGTTGGCTTATAAGTTCCCTTTTCTTTTCTTTTGGTAACCCTCTGTTTGCCCAAGTTAGAAGTGAGGGCATGTTTAATTAATGTGTGCCTATCAAAACCAATGGCCTACATCTAGCTCATATGTTGTGTGCTATGGCAGAATAAAGCCCACCTCAAAATATCCTGTGTATGATTTATCTGTTGTTTATTTTTTTAGCAGACTTGTAGGGTCTCTCAGATTTCATCTGCCAGGGCTGCATGTGACTCACTTTTTGGAGTTGGGATTAGCACTCTTTAAATTTTGATAGAGAGAGATAATTCCTATAGCAGATGCATGCTTTATTTCTTTCCTCCTTTTTTCTCTTAATTCTGGAAATCAAATGCTAGTAAAGAGGCTATAGTGCACAAAGACAAGGGATGGAACATGATCAGGTTTACATGCTGACATGCAGAACTGGAGATATGTAAAGTACTTTTTGGGTCTGACTAACATTCCGATGGAGGTTGGCTTATAAGTTCCCTTTTCTTTTCTTTTGGTAAACCTCTGTTTGCCCAAGTTAGAAGTGAGGGCATGTTTAATTAATATGTTCCCATCAATACCAATGGCCTACATCTAGCTCATATGTTGTGTGCTATGGCAGCATAAATCCCACCTCAAAGTATCCGTGTATGATTTATCTATTTTTTCTTTTTTTTAGCAGACTTGTAGGGTCTCTTAGATTTCATCTGCCAGGGCTGCATGTGACTCACCTTTTAATTATGTTGAGCCAACACGCCAACACGTCATTGATTTTTAAATATTAGCTTATAAACACAGGTCATTAATTTTTCAAACATGTCAGTCATTTGAATTGCCAACTTGAACTTCTTAGTTTCTAGGCCCTTTTATTACTAATTGATAGGTTACTTATGACTTTTGAACAAAATGACCTAGTCTCTTCTAAGTTTTAAATATTGTTTAGGGCTTTTTTTTCTAGAAAATTTTTGCTTTAAATTTGAAATAAAATATTCATTGACAGTAATAATTTAGTTTCTAAAGTGGATTTAAAGTAATTACAAGGGAAGTAACTTGCATCCAAGTATTTGATCATAAGCATACATGTAAAAGACTAGAGATTGGAAGGAAAAGAAGCAGAGAGCTGGAGGGAATGAAGGGGAACTCGAGATGTGGCCTTCAAAATCAAGCGTATGTCTACTTTGGAAAAGAAATTACCTTTCAGGGATAAAGAGTTTTAACATGAAAGGAAAAGTTGCAAATCAAAGCCTTGGATAAAATCAACAATTTGAAAATGTTTATAAGTCATCAGTAACTTGTAAACCAGCATTCAAATAGATCAATTTATCTGATAGGAAATAGGCTATGTGTAGCACTCCTTTAGCAGATGCCACGATGGGCTATTCAGCCTACAGTCCGCCGGTCAATGAAGTAATATGGTCAAGCATGCATATAAAGTGCACTTTTGCAGACAGAACTTTGGAAATACACGTATGATGCATATGTAATACATGAACTAAGAAATCATTTTTTGTACCGAGAACTTCTGGCAACAATGCAATATGCATGGACAATAATGTTTGGGAATTGTGCATTTATCTTAAAACCGAATGGTTAGCATTAGTGAATATGGACAGTAATGAAGCATGGATGATGCATTTTTTTTATGTCATAGCTAGTAATATGTATTAAAGGTGTTGTGGAAGCTCCGATATCAATTCCAGGATCATGATCGTGAATGCAAGATCATTCGCACACAAATCAAAGACATAAATAATTACATAAAAGATACACAAGATTTAAATAGAAATTCAACCCACAAGAGAAAAATCATAGGAGACAAATAATGATCCACTATGAAGAATAAGTTACAGATATATACTCAAGATGACTCACACACATCCTCAAATCTACGCACTCGAATAACTCCCTCTCTCGCTCCTCTTCGGGAAAACCCTAGGATCTACATTTACACCATGACTTCCCTGTCTCAACCGAAGAATTCCCTACCAAATCCCTAACTAAATTATTATTATATAACTTTCCTAGTGGATTTTCTTTCATGGACTCTCATAAGCCTATCTCAAATACGTAGACCCACTAAGAATTTTGCAGAATACAAGACATAAAAATCTAACAAAGTCTACCTTGGCTTGGATTCTGCAGACATCAAGCCAGCTTTTAAAGATTAAACCAGTGTCATCATTCATCTGCAAATCAATCCTCAATTTTTCATCAATTAGTTCGTCATCCATCATGCTCAAACCATCATGACCCATATATCCACTAGAATGCCCACACAATCCACCATTGTGCAATCTCGCGACTTCATCTCTTTCCTCTACTAGCACTCAAAAAGATCACACCACCAACCATAAAGATCAAGAAGATTACCTCTTGATGCGCATGTCACTATCTTTCTTGTTGCACCGCCAACCGGTCATCATTTACACATCATGTGTTGTCACCGCACATATTATCATCATCCGGTCATCATTTACACATCATGTGTTGTCAGCGCACATATTATCATCATCCGCATGCTGAATTGACCAGATTCACATGCCTGAATACTACCCGTGTGCAATCCTTTAACTACAACATCCCCGTTTGCTGAGACGACCACATGATTGCAAGAGTTCCACTTGTCTTCGAACTCACCATCTTTCTACATGTATGCCAAACTGCACTCTATCATATGCCCATTAGCTCCACTAGCTCCTGCATACTAGACACATGTCAAACCATATGCTACCTACATACCAGTGCAACTAACCACGCACTTA
Organism: Pouteria campechiana; assembly: GCA_036873735.1. Lineage (NCBI taxonomy): Eukaryota > Viridiplantae > Streptophyta > Magnoliopsida > Ericales > Sapotaceae > Pouteria > Pouteria campechiana. The sequence continues at coordinate 19,868 of JAYJMB010037830.1, read as the reverse complement.
TCCATGCAACACCGGTAAATATGCTACCAAACCATTTCTGCATTGTTGTATCTGTTTTCCAAACTATCATGGTCTCAGGGATCTCAGGCTCTCTCACATCCACTGTCAATCATACTTACAAGACTCACCATCATCCACCATTAGGGGTGTAATTCGGGTGGGTTCAGTGCGGGTTTGAGCTTGTCAACCTTAACTCTCACTTTTACAATATTTTTCCAACCCTAACCCTTACCCTCACTTTTACAATATTTTTTCAACCCTAACCCTAACACTTACTTTTATAACATTTTCTGAACCCTAACCCTACATATGCGGATTGACTTCAGGTTTGGGTTCGGGTTGAAGGACCTTTCTTTTTAAGTAAAAGTGTACTTGGTCCATATTTGGCATGCTTCTTCATTATTTTTTTCTTTACCTTCAGTAATAGTATCATCATTTGTCAGATGACTACTAGTCATCCAAACTTTTCATTCTTTTGTTAAATAAAGTCAAAATCCTTTGGGAAAAAAAAGAAAAGAAAAAGAAAAACAACAGTATTGAAAGGTGGGGACATCTCATGACTAGTGGTTTGGTCATGATCTTAGTTTCATAGGACCCCGATTCATTCTAGAATGTTATTATTACATTGTTCATTTGGATTTATTTTCATCAATTAGAGGATTTTCTACAAGTCCTGTTTCTATATACAAGTCGTTCTAAACAATAACACTCAAGAAACAGACAATTAAGATCTGAGAGACCGTGCATATATATATTGGCACCTACTTTCAACTGATCCTAAGGTATAGTTTTGAGTATTTTTGGTACATGCAATTTGTAGTATCCTTTGATTATATTTGAGAATTTTATTATCTTTATCTCAAGCAGCAAAAGATGTTATGCTTACGGAGATATAGTCCACTGTTACTGAGGCATATTTTTTATTTTTATTTATTTTAATGAAAGGGTGCTAGTTTGGGTTCGGGCAGGTTGCATAACCCCCTTCCCGCCCCTAATTTGAAGTAAATGTGGGTTCGGGTGCGGGTGCGGGTTGAAAAATGCCTTCCCAACCCTACCTGAAATCCGAGTTCAAGTTGAACCCGCCCCGACTTACACCCCTATCCATCATTGATCACAGACTTAGGACCATAGCCACTGTCCATCGTGGAATATTGGAAAACCACTGTTTAATCCATGTACTCTTTGTGCACCATCCGAACCTTGTACACATAGACAAATTAACAACTAATGTAACATCTATAGCACAATCATCCATCCATGTACACGGTCAACATAAAAATAGCATGATCACTCCATTGATCCACACAGATCTATTTACATCTCTGTTGCGCCAAACCAAGTTGAACTTAATTTACCTCAATCACACTCGATGATGCACTATTCAATTGATTAACCCCAATCAACCTTGATCACACTCGATGATGCACCATTCATTATTCACCGTTCACATAAACCACAACATCTCAAAACATGAAATCTACCTCCAAGATCACTGATCATCATCAAATTATTATTGATTTGCACATCTCATCAAATCCCCATCATTGAAGCATAATCTGCCCAATTTAATCCCACCATCATGTTTGCAATATCCAAAAATGTGGAAATTAACACGTGGAACACCCAAATCCGATGCAGGGATCACAAAATATGGGCTACACAAAATTTGCTTCAATCTGTTGTGATGTACTGATTCAGTCCATCACCTTCCATCCGTAAGAACCCTAGCCACCCCTACATGCAACAACCACTAACTTCCCATGCCACCACAAGTTGCCCATTCATCAACCGATCCGTTCCATCCATTGGAACCTCCTCACTATTCTGACCTCCAGCAAGTCACAACACCAAATCTCCACCTCTAGTTTCCAAAAAATGCAAAAACAAATCTCTATTCACGCCTTGCAGTCGCTGCCTACTTACACCACTTATCAGCAACCCTCCATCAAGCGATCTGTCCCGACCACCTAAAAGGCCATGTCGTATCATCCTCATCGCCAATCTTCGCAATGGATCATATCATTTACTCACCAGAATCTAGGAAAAAATGTCATTATTGAAAACCTTATTTTCTTCCCCGCTACCAACAAACACAACTTCCTCTACAACGCACCTTCTCACATCTTCTAGGCAAAAACCCACTATCGTCTACAGCTCTACCTTTGCTCTGGTGGAAAACCCATATATCTTCAAATTCGATAGTTGCCCTTCCTTCCTCTCACCAGATGCAATCATGAAAGCCCTTTTTTTCTTCTTGCTGCCTCTGCTCACAATACCCGTTGCTGGCCAGACACCCAAATCGACTGCCTAGTTGTTCCATCAATGCTGCCTCACTTGACAGCCACCGTAGCAATTATAATCCATAAGCTACCGGATTTTACCGTCCAAATAGCAAGGCTTGTCCAACCCAATCCATGCTATCCTTAATCAACAACTCTTTTGTCAATCATCCATGATCGTCCATTATAGCAACCTTGCAAGTTGCACCAATCATAGCCACTTCTAATCTAGCCCATCACCATCAACATCCATCAATCCTATAGTTTCAACAACGCATGATCTAATCAACAATCCATGCTAATCATGCCACCATAATCTTCTCTTTCATCTTTCCGATCATCAACCCAATCACTAATCAACAATCTTGGATCCCAATCCATCAACCATTAGCTCTGATACCACATTTTGCGGAAGCTTTGATACCAATTTCAAGACCATGATTATAAATACAAGATCATACACACACAAATCAAAGACATAAATAATTAAATAAAAGAGACGCAAGATCTAAATAAAAAACACTTTAATCCACAAGGGAAAAACCACAAAAGAGAAGGAACGATCCACTATAAAGAATAGGTTATAGATATATACTTAGGATGTCTTACACACATCCTCAAATCAACATACTTCGATAACCCCCTCTCTCACTCCTCTCCGAGAAAACCCTAAGATCTACATCTACGCCATGATTTTTAGGGGTATAACTTGGGTTGGGTTGACCTGAGCCCGCTTGACCCAACCAAAATTTTTAAGACTTGGGGTTCACTAGTTTTGATATTGAGTTTTTAATTTAGGTTAACCCGAACTCAAATTCTAATTTGGGTTGGGTTTGGGTTGATGGCAACCCAACCTAAAACTAACCCAAATTGCTATTATTAATTAGAAAACTAAAAACTATACATTTTTTAATTTTTATAATTCATATTACATCATTTCTTCTTTTTGAAATTTCTTTTGTGAAGCACAAATGACCTACCAATCTCATATCATTCTCATGATCCTTATCTTTATTCTTAGTACAAGCGTGTTTTCCTCTAGTTCATCTTATTTCCCTAGTTTCATCTTCATCTCCGTGTTCTCTTTGAAAATCTCCTTTTTGAAGTCAAAATTAATTACAAATATCCAACCTTATATGCTAAGGTTTTCAAAAATTCTTGTTTTTATCCTCATCTCCCAATTTTTTTAAAGGCCCCAAACCAAAGGTGTTTAACAATAGTGCTATCATATACAGTCATCTATCTCGCAGCTTTTCATCTCTTCCTTTCTTCATCTTTTTGAGTGAAGTGACCATTGAGTTATAAACATTCAATCACACTACATCAAGTATTTGAATATTCATTCATACCACACATTATTAAGGATTTTATCTTGAAATATTTAAGGCCTTTTAATGTTTGATTTTATGATTGAATATAGCTCGAATTTAACCTGAATTCAACCTAAACTCAAACTATTAGGATAGGGTCAGGGTTGAGGTTTCAAAATTAGGATTAAGTGAGGATTAGGGTTGAGATTTTAGACCATGGGTTAGGGTTAGGATTAATTTCAACCCGAACCTAAATGACCTAAGTTGCACCCCTAATGACTTCCCTGTCTCAACCCTATAATTCCCTATTGAATCCCTAACTAAACCTTCATTATATAGCTCTCCTAATGGGCTTTTCAATATGGACTCTCCTAGGCCCATCTCACGTATGCAGACTCAGCAGAATACAAGATACAAAAATGATCCTTTTAATAGCTACTGCTAATTATGGGTTTAATGCGTGAATTGTGGTCTAATATAAAATGGCGTTGATAAACATATAATGAAGTTATTGAAAATAAATTAATGTTATACATTGCGAAATAGTGTTGCGCAACATGAATAAAGTTATCTAAGTCTCTAGTGAGATGTGTTTCTGTCATGATAGGAAAGGGCAAAAAGGATGAATAGATATAATGGTATGATGATCAATGAACAAACCTTGAAGTCAAGGCAATCATGAATAGATACATATAATGGAAACATCCATCAATAATAATATCCATACTTATTAGCACATCAAGGGTTTTATGGAAATACAAGGGCATGACCCAAAATGGAAACAATATTTTCAAATATTGATATGAAACAAAATATGCATAAAAGGCCTCAACATAACAATGCATAAATTCACCGCTAACCTTGACAATAAACAAGATCAGACCCTATTTTTACTCCCCATGAACTAGTCTACATTAGGTGAGATTCTTCACCAAAGATTGAGAAAAGAAAATGAGTTCTAGCATTGGTTTATTACATGATTGAAAAGAGAAGCTCAAGAGGGATGGTTAAGGTGAAGTTTCTAGAATGATTTTGTTGGAGTAGATTATTTGAAGTGGATGGTGAATGAAGAGGGAGAGAGAGAGAAAGAGGATGCTACTTAACAAAGAACTACCCTTTGTTACTAGAACCCAACACCAAAGACAACTTTCCCTTTGTTTTTTTGTCCCTACCCCCCGTAAGGAGAGTTTCTCTCCTCTTATAATTTTTTTTTTTTTTTTTACAACTTGGCTACCAATTGTAGCTACCAAGTGAAGGGAGTTGATTGATGAAAAGTGTGGGAGTAGGTCCCAACTATTTCAACATGTGATTTGCATGTTGTTGGATATAGGACCTGGGTAGCTAAGCCTAGACCCATAGAGGCTAAGGATTTTGCTACCCAAACCCATAAAGTCTAAAGATTCTAGTCCTAGGTTGAGTTGGGCGAGTATTATAATTATAATTGAGCCCGCTAAGAATCCAAATAGGCCAATGAAGTCACCTAAAGCCCACAAGCCTAGCACCATATGCCCAAGTGAGAAGGAGATCAATGCCCACAGAGGTTCACACAAATGGACATAAACACACTAGCTTTAGTCATTAACTTAATTAAGACTAAATCCTAATAATACTGCTATGAAGACACCAACTATGGATTGCATACCAGGCTAAGCAACACGGCCACGACCGTTAAGCCAATACTATAAATCGGTCACCCAAGTAAAAGGAAAGAGACAAGTAAATAAGTTATTAAGCCAAACAAATCACAAGTCAGCTAGCCCTAAGGGGATGTCTAAATAAGTGCATTCTTCTATCAACCTCGATTGACAATTCCCCATCCTGTACCCACTCTCTCTATCCTTTTCCTATCTTCTCGAGTAAATTTTAACTTAAGCATCGAAGTGAGCATCAAGTGTCTCTTTTCTTATTTTATAGGTATCAAGACACCTTCTTCTTGGAGAGCCTTCTTACCAAGTTGTTGGTCCTATGTGCATACATCTAAGGTCCTGACCTCCATACACCTCCTTCACTATTAACCACCAATAGATGGTGCCCACCATGGGAATCAAAAGCAAGCACATGACAAGTAAAGACAAGCCCAATAGAGAAAGAGGTACATTCTCGTAGTATGGAATATTTCACTAAATAAGTTGAAGCAAAAGCAATGGCAAAGACCATAAGGACGCATGTATGTGATTTATCCAAACGAATATGGTCTCCCTGTGCTAAATTTCCAAAATCATTATGTCAAACAATGACCCACAATTCAAAGTAGAGGAAGTCACCTTGTATTATGTTAACTTGGGAGTAGAAAGAAGGTTCTCATCAAAAGCACACCACTAATTCAACGGCTAAGCAGAAGTAGCAAACAAGGGTATCCTTAAAAGACTTAGGAAAGGATACTTGACACAAAAGGATCTTGGGTCAAGAAGCTCCCTAAAGTCCTATGGACATATAGAACTACCCCAAAGACGTCTATGGGTGAGACACCTTTTAGCCTCACATATGGTACCAAAGCCATTATACTATAAAGAAATTATTTAATTCTCCTATAGTTAAGCAAGTCGACAAGAAGGATAATGAGCGGAATAGGTGAGTAGAACTCGACCTAGCAAAGGAGACAAGTGCAAAGATGATTCGGAGGGAAAATTATATCCAAAGAGCCACTAAATATTACAACTCTCTAGTTAAATTGAGGACTTTCTCCCCAGGAGACTTAGTTGTTCGTAAGGTTGATATATCCAAAAGAAGGAATCCTATGTGGAAAAAAACACCAAAATGGGAGGGACTCTACTGGGTAAAGGAGAGAATTGTATATGGCACAAATAAGCTATAATGGATGGATGGCATAGATCTTTCCCTAACGTGGATCGCCAACAATCTAAGAAGATTTTATTCATAGAGCTGAGAATTTGAATAAATAGAATGAGTGATTCAAATAGACTATATGGCTTTCTAATTAAAAAGTTGTACCAATAAAATTCCTCATTCTATTTAAATTCTAGCTTATGGCACAATGAACCCACTTGGTTGTAAGGATGAGCTTAGGCACTAAAATTGGTATTATGAACTCGCTCAATTGTGACAATGAGCCTAAGCACGAAAATTGACATAGTGAAGCCACTTATTATATGACAAGTGAATTTTATTCACTTATGTTTCATATTATTCAGGCTTGTTTAATTGTTTGTTCTTGAGAAATTTAGATGTTCTTCATGTGATTTTATTATTTTCTTTCAAGCGCCTTGAAGGAAATCCGGCTGAATTTCTTCTAGGCTTGTCCCCTGGTTTTTAAGTCAATGAGAGGAAGCATTTTGGGGATCTTTTAGCATTTATTTTAGGGTTGGTTTTTAGGGTTCTAAGAGGCGCAACTTTGGTGACTCTTGTGGAGGAAGAGAGAGATTTTAAGGAAGCAAGAGTAAGAGGAAACGATGTTCTGCATTATAATAAGCTTGATGAAGGGAGTTATTTCTATTTTCATTATTAACTAAATCCTTCTTTCTAGGGTGAAGATATAACCCTATTTCATACTCTTTGTTATGTGAATTGTTGGTCATCAATGATTATATGATCTTTTTTCATTAATTATATTGTTTGCAATTATTTGATTCGTTTAATTGCTTAATCACCAATGTGATATCCTTCTTGGCCATAAAGAACCTTACCAAAAATAGGCTTTGCATGTCATTCCATGACTAACCTTGCCAGTAGCGTCAAATACCACTAGAACGCAGGTCCTTTGAGCGATGAACTAAACAATCTTAAGCAAAGATTGTGATAAACAACATAATTCCCCATCTTAAGATTGAAGAGGATGAGATAGTGTTGAGGGTTGTCCAACCCATCAAATGTATGGAAATCTATCATCTGAAAATCTGACGGGAATGGCTCATTCTTGATCTCTAGAGGATAAGGCCGACGATATATGTTTGGTACTAGAGAATGCAAGTTTATCTGCCTTTGTGTCATCCAATCATTCATCATCTCATTGAAATGGGCAATTAAATCAACATTCATCCGATATGGTTGCGTGTGCACATTTGCACCGAACTGTCATGGTTGAACATTAGCACTGAATGGCTATGCATGGGCATTGATGTTAGGCAGTTGTCGAGGCGAGGCAACTGGGGAAGCAAGGGGTGAGCCTTCCATCCCTATGGAGTCTCCTCTTAGCGGATTGAAGACAAACGATCGTACTGGCATGGCCGTTCCCATGGATGGAGCTTTAAGAGAATGTGCAACATTGGAAAGCTAACCAAGATTGGAAGTCTGACCAACATTTTGTTGCGCACATAACTCTCACAAACGCTAATTTTCAACTTCTAACTGCTCCAATTGCCTCATTATCTTTTCCATAGACAGAGCATCCGCATTTCCCTCAGCCATATATGATGCGACTGTTGGGACAGATTGATGGTTGTGCATCGATTGATGAGGAGATGTAGACACATGGTCTTCTATTCTAACTTTCTCTAGTAAATAATGGAATATTAGGGAAGACATCATAGATCTAGCCATCGACCTGTTAACCATTCTCAAACAAGTTGGGCTTGTTGTTACCACAGATGAGCTCCCATTAGTTGTAGTACATACACTAACGGGTTACATCCTTATTCTCTTCTAGTTTATTTTCCTTAGGTTGCCAGAGTCAGTCCTTCTTTCTCTCTTTTCCACCTTCAAGGCCTTTCTTAGCATCTGAAGGGTGTCTGACCTATCAATCTCCTTTCTTTGAGAGTAGGAGAGATTGCTAGGATAGCAAACATATTTTTTCCCAAGTATTTATCTTATGATGGAGATGGATTCCTCCTTCTCGATGCAATTTGCTTCTCGGAAGGTAGCTTCCATCCTTCCTTCTTTTCCTGCATGGTCAATCTACAAGTTAACCTCCTCTTGAACTTGTTTCTCTTTGTTAGCCTCCTTCCAGCTTGTCTAGTAAGCTGAGCACAACCTTTGGGAGCCTTGCTCAGTGCATCCCTCCCAAAGGTGCTAGCGTGCTTTGGGATGAAGGGAGCTCTAGCCTGCTTCCCCTTTGCTGCCTCAAGGGAGCTAAGAGCTGCAACCTTCCTCTACTCTATAGGAGCAGAAACCTGAGTGCTCCCATTCTTGAAGGAGTCTGGAATGGTGTTGAAGACAAGTTTGTCTCCAACAATTTAAGGAGCATAAGGAGAAACAGCCTTTCTCCTCTGCCTCCTATTCTTCTTGTGCTTCTCCTCAACCTTGCTATTGTTGAAAGTTGAGACAATGGAAGCAGCCTTTGGTGCTGCTGGAGCAGCCTTGGATACTGGTGGAGCAACCTTGGATGAGGGAGCAATTAGAGCCACCGACTCTCTCCTATATATAATTGGCGTCAGGCCAATTGGAACCATGATAAAGGAGTGAGAGACACTCCCATCAAAGTTTCGTGAGGAGTTGATGGTGAAGCCACTACTTGGCAGAAATTCAAATGCAAGTAATGTTGCCTTTGGAAGTGATTTCTGAAAGAGAGAGAGAGAGAGAGTGAATGCAGAAATGAACTGAAGATCTGCCAAAAGCAAAAGAAGAGCTTAGTTGGTTTCATGAAAAATAAGGTCTCTAAAATGCATTAGCATTACTTTTCCTCAAAGATGAAAGGCGGGATGTTTCATGTTGAGTTCACTATTTTCGTAACAAGTACAAAAAAAAGGAACACAAAAAATAGAACACATAAAGATTCGTCATTGTTAGGATGAATCAAACCAACAATTTTTATTTTTCATTGATGTACTCAATTAATTACACTTACTGTGTATATATCAAAAAATTGCATATTTATATCGTAGACCACAACCGGTCCTAATGACATCTCCACAATAGAAGAAAATCTTTAATTAAAAGAAAAAGTACAATACATCTAAAGACCCAAAAATAAAATACATTCTCTCTCAAAATAAATATGTGTTCTCTTTTGGATCACCAAGCATTTCGCGATGGCTTGATATTTAGGAGATCGCCCCGAGCCAATGGGTGGAGGGGATGACGCGGCTCTAGACTGGGTTGCGAAACTCTCTATCAACCTAAAGAATGGATATTTTGAGATAAACTCAAGACCGAGTGATTTCTACTATTTAAACTGTAAGAAACTATAGAGATATTAAGTGATTTGTGACCCAATTGGTATATTCCGGAAGGATTCGGGACCAAGTGATCTTTATTATATTTAAACCTGAAAGAGACTAGAAGAAAACAGGTGCTTAGCTCTCTCAAATTGCCCATGAAAAGCCTAGAAAGAGTGGGTTAGGTTAACTGGGTTTTGGTAGCTTTCTCACACTGCCCATAAAAAGCCTAGGAAGAGTGGGCCAAGTTGATTCGATTTTGGTCAGCTTTCTCACATTGTCCATGAGAAGCTTATTAAAAGTGGGCCAATTAGACTAAATTTAGCTCAGCTCTCTCAATTGCTCATAAGAAGCTTAGAAACAGTGGGCTAGTTAGACTAGGTTTAGCTCAACTCTCTCAATTGCCCATGAGAAACTTAGAAAGAGTGGGCCAATCAAACTGGGTTTAATTGATTCAAGTCATTTTTCTAAGGTTTGACTCGGCTCTAATTTAGGCTTTTTGGATGGCTGGGTGAGTAATGTTTGCTAAGTTTTGACCCAGTAAGTCATAATTCAGTGACTCGGTCCTAGACTTAAGCTTTCGAACGAGTGGTGTTTACTAAGGTTTAACTCGGTGAGTTATGACTCAATGACTAGATCCTAGACTTAAACTGTTAAGCGACTGGACAAGTGGTGTTTGCTAAGGTTTTACTCGATGAATTATGACTCAGTGACTTGGGGAGTCGTGACTCAATAACTCAGTCCATGACTCAGGCTGCTAAGTGACTGAATGAGTGGTGTTTGCTAAGGTTTGACTCAGTGAGTCATGACTTAGTGACTTGATCCTAGACTTAGGCTGTTGAGTGACTGGATGAGTGGTGTTTTCCAATATCATATGGAAAACCAAAGGCGGGTGATCTCTACCATTAACCTGTGAGAGATCGTAGAGTCAAGTTGCATGAATTAAACCTAATTACACTTTGAATTAATTAAGCTTAATCATGATTAGCACTAATGACGGTGATTAGTACTAATGACAGTTCCTAATTAGTTTAAGATGATGGATAAAGAACATATCATCATCTCCCTAACTTATGAGGCATTTCTAGGGTAACTTTGCCATTTATAGGGTTTAATCAAGTTTAAACGGTTTAAGAATGATTTAACTATCCAATTCAGCAACATCCTATTGTCCATTAATAATGTGGGACCCACCATTACCACAACATTGGTGGGACCCACGTGTGTACCATGGTGAGGCCATGGCAGAGTACCCTCTAAGTACCAAAAAAAATATCCAGTAGGCTAAAAGTCTCTAGCGTCAGGGGCCTCCTGAAAAATCCTCAAAGCCTTCAGTCTAGGAAAGTTCTCTCTCCCATAATGAGAGAGGGAAGGGGTATTTATAGGCTTGGAGAGCTTGGTTGCACTACTTGAGAGTGATCTGTAAAATTCTCACCTCCGCTACTATAGTTTAGTTTGCAAAATTCACACTTCCTCTACCTGGGTGCAAATGGTAAATGTCCTACTTCCTCTACTTGGTAGAAGAACCAAAGGCCAAATGAAGTTTTGTCTTCACTTCCTCTACTTGGTAGAGGAACCAAAGGCCAAATGGAGTTTTACCTTCACCTCCTCCAATAGGTAGAGGAACCAAAGATCAAATGGAGTTTTGCCTTCACCTTCTCTAGTAGGTAGAAGAACCAAAGGCTAAATGCAGTTTGCCTTCACCTCCTCTAGTAGGTAGAGGAACCAATGACCAAATAGAGTTTTGGCTTCACCTCCTCTAGTAGATAGAAGAACCAAAGGCCAATTGAGGCTTTTGCCTTTACCTCCTCTAGTAGGTAGAGGAATCAAAGGCCAAATAAAATTTTGTCTTCACCTCCTTTAGTAAGTAGAGGAACCAAAGGCCAAATAGAGTTTTGCCTTCACCTTCTCTACTAGGTAGAGGAATCAAAGGGCAAATGGAATTTTGCCTTCACCTCCTCTAGTAGGTAGAGGAACCAAAGGCCAATTAGAGTTTTGCCTCTGTCTCCTCTAATAGGTAGAGGAACCAAAGGCCAAATAGAGTTTTGCATTCACCTTCTCTAGTAGGTAGAAAAACCAAAGGTCAATTGAGGCTTTTACCTTTACCTGCTCTAGCAGGTAGAGGAATCAAAGGCCAAATGAAGTTTTGTCTTCGCCTCTCCTAGTAGGTAGAGGAACCAAAGGCCAATTGAGGCTTTTGCCTTTACCTCCTTTACTAGGTAGAGGAATCAAAGACCAAATGAAATTTTGTGTTCACCTCCTCTAGTAGGTAGAGGAACTAAAGGCTAAATGGAGTTTTGCCTTCACCTCCTCTAGTAGGTAGAGGAACCAAAAGCCAAATGGAGTTTTGCCTTAACCTCCTTTAGTAGATAAAGGAACCAAAGGCCAATAAAGTTTTGCCTTTGTTTTTTCTATTTGGTAGCACAATCAAAGGCCAAATGATGTTTTGCCTTTGCCTCTTCTAGTTGATAGCGTAATCAAAGGTCAAATGATATTTTGCCTTTGTCTCCTCTACTTAGTAGTGCAATCAAAGGTAAATTGAGGTTTTGCCTTTATCTCCTTTAGCTAGTAGCGCAACCAAAGGCAAATGAAATTTTGCCTTTGTCTCCTCTACTTGGTAGATAAATCAAATTCCAAATGGTGTTTTGCCTTTGCCTCCTCTAGTTGGTAGCGCAATCAAAGGCCAAATAATATTTTGCCTTTGTCCCCTCTACTTAGTAGCACAATCAAAGGCCAAATGAGGTTTTGCCCTTGTCTCCTCTAGTTGGTAGCATAATCAAAGGCCAATTGAGGTTTTGCCTTTGTCTCCTCTAGTTGGTAGCATAATCAAAGGCCGAATGGTGTTTTGCCTTCACCTCTTCTAGTTGGCAGAGGAACCTAAAGCCAAATGATGTTTTGCCTTCACATCCTCTAGTTGGTAGAGGAACCAAAGGCCCATTGAAGTTTTGCCTTCACCTCCTCTAGTTGGTAAAGGAACCAAAAGCCAATTGAAATTTTGCCTTCACCTCCTCTAGCTGGTAGAGAAATCAAAGGTCAATTGAAGTTTTGTCTTCACCTCCTCTAGTTGATAGAGGAACCATAGACTAATTAAAGTTTTGCCTTCACCTCCTCTAGTAGGTAGAGGAACCAAAGGCCGATTAAAGTTTTACCTTCACCTCCTCTAGTTGGTAAAGGAATCAAAGGCCATTTGAAATTTTGCCTTCACCTCCTTTAATTGGTAGTGGAGTCAAAGTCCCATTTTGCCTTGGGCAGAATTTTGCCAATTATCTCAAAACTCCATTTTTAGTGTTTTGCAATGCATTTTTCAAAGAAATATTTTGGTTTGGAAATACTTTTGTACCAAAACACTAATAATTTGGTTAAGTCACCAAATTCCCGGTTTAATAATTTCTGTCTTGAAATTTTATTTAATTGTAACTCCACTAGTGTAATTGGTCATCTTGGATCATGATTTCCTTTGCTAACTAAAAGCCTAGATTATGCAACCTGAGTTACCGAGAAATTCTGCTTATGCATCTTCTAGCTTAATCCAATAAGGAGGAAGAGGCTTTTACTCGCTGTTTAAAGAGGATAATGGAGATTTTATGATTGTTGTTCTGGTGGAATTCTTTCTAAACTTAATCCTCTCAGGAGGCACCAAGATAACAGCCTCTTCCATAATCTTTCCTTTATTTCTTGCAGTTAGACTTGATGAATAGCAAATTTATGAAAGAAATAAGAATCCTGTAGTCAATAAAAGGTGTAGTTATACAAGGAAAAAAGGAAACAGCACATTGTAGCACAATGTGGAAGGAATGAAAATTTATGAGATAAATTAAAAAATTTATGTTATCAGCAATCAGAAACAACCCTATCATTGTCTTACACTAATTTAATTCTCCATTTAACTTCTAGTATGCAATTGCATGGGAAAACTGACCTAATGGGGAATAATAATTTTCCCAAGGACCATATTAGAGCTTTCTCAAGCATATATTCTCACATAAGTTAACTTACATGCCAACCATGAATTAGGCAACACATATAGGGACAATATTCAAAACATTAATCAGGTATTACAAGTACGATTTCTTACCCAGGAATCCAGTCTATGAAATCAAAGGTGGCCACAGTTCATGAGAGAACTAGAGTATCGTATGCGGCCACACCCACCACCCACCAGATAGACAGCTTAGATATTGGAAGAGTGAAACAGCATGGCTGTGACATTTAGGTGAGCTTCCTTTATATTCAAGGATACAGAAAGTTAAAGTGAAAAATGTAATTGCCACTAAAGACTAATAATTTTAAATATTAAGAAATAGATTTCATAAATTTTCAATCTAATGTATTAAAATGACCTTGTACAATTGAATCCACTGCTGCATCCAAAATTCCAAATGGAATCTAACATGGTATTCAAAAAAACTGTCATGCTTTTATACTCACTTCATTAACCAGGTAGCACCATCACGCCCAAGAAAAAAAAAACAAGATAATAATTAGCATTTAAAATGTTGATTAACCCTTTGAAAAGCTTGATCAAGAAGAAACAAGGAAACATGAGCAACTAAAGAATGACAAAACTTGACAATCCGACACATCAACTTCAAGTAACTCATCTCAACCCAAGCATGAGTTCATCTTAGAATTTCCATCATACTTGAAAAATGCCCTAGAAATGAAGTGTTAGACAATTAAAATGAACACTTGAAGCAAAATCTCATGAACCTCAAGTTTCAAATGGAGTCATCAAAGCTAAGAACCCACTAAAGCATCAGCTTGTGAATTTCTATCATTTGGTTCTTGTCAAGATAATTCTGTTGGTGTTCCTCCATCCAGCCCAGGACCAGATTGTTAGCTTGAATCTAAGATCACCACATCTTCCTTCTCACTTTATTTCCTTGTTGTCCTTTTATAGCCTTCCTTTACAGTAACAAAATCCTGCTAGACAAATGAAAGATTGACAAGATTTTACTTCCCAGAACATGATAACATGAATTAGCCTGCACGAAAAACAAGTCAAAAACCATAAACATACGCAGATGTCCAATGGAATAGGCTAGTTATAGCCAATGTAGGCAAAATTGGGATCCAGGCTTCACTCAGTCCAAAAATGTATTCTTCCTATGTGTAACCAATGTATGCAAATTTGGGATCCAGACTTCACTCACTTCACCTAAAACATTTTTGACTTACATAAGACATAGTTTTTCTTTTATCTAATTAAAGAACTTTGAGTGTAATATTATTAAATTGCTATCAAAAATATGTAATAAATTGTAATTTTGGAAGTGATGTTTCACTGCCATATTGAAGTAAACTATGGATGGTCAACACCAACGCCATGCCATCTGTTGCACAGAGAGACAACACCGGTTGCAGCATCATTTTACAAGAACTCCAGTGAGGCAATAGCTATTCAATATTCTGCAAATAATTTTTGTAAGTTGTTAACCAAATTTACTTCAGCAAGCTGTCTAATGAACATGAAAACCAACAATGCTCCAAATGGTTACTTGGGATGTGTGATTTGTACTGGCAAAAATCTAATCCTTTAGATTGCATAACTCATTTCATTTTGGTGACTCACAGACTCATGAAACCGACTTATGTCAAGAGTCAAGACAACCAAAAAAATGTTCTGTACAAATCACAACTTCACCAGTCATGAATCTATTCTAGTTTTGACTTCGCAGGGGAAAAGCAACCAAGTTGATTTATGAGAGTCCCAATTCAAATGGACCAGCAAGCAAACCTTGTCTGGGACACTTTCTTAGTGACATATGATTGCTTATGAAGAACGAAAATTTTGTAACAAGTTCAAAACGAATGCTTAAAAATGAGAAGCCATATGCCAACATATAACTATTCAGCAGAGGATTAACTAATCTTAAATCCACCAACCATACTTTTACATTTATTAAATCCTCTATGATCTGTAGCATTTGAATGCATAACAAAATAATTTCTCAGGACGATAACAACATTATCTACAAAATGCAGTCAAATAAAAATGAGCCAAAGGGGAATGATGGAAGCTCAAACCCCGAGTTAAGCGGCAGCAGCCTTCAAAGCTTTTTGAGTTCTTCTCCCACATCATTTGCAGATGCCCCGGAAGATGTGCTGCCCAGCTTGGCTTCCGTCTTTCTATCTTCTCCACCACCATTCTTCTTCTTCCTCTGCCTATCACGATGATGAAATTAATATTCCTAGAAGAAACCTGCATAAGCTTAAGAGCAAATTCAATGGAAGGGGAAGAAATCAGTACTTGCGTCGGAAAGAAAGAAAACGTGAAACAGGTTGGCAACGCTGCAATAGGGGTTGGCAGCAGGCCAGTAGCTAAGCTGTCGTCTGTCATGTCGTCAGGGGTACAGCTTCGGTCAGGGTGTATCAGCGTTGTGAGCAGCAGTCGCCGGTTGGGGTTCGCAGCAACCACAGCTTCCAAAAATGGGTTTGGTGAACTTTGGGTTGTCGGCAGCAGAGGATGGAACAATTTGGGTAGGATGCAGCAGTTAGCACGAGAGGGAAATGGGTTTCGATTGCCGTCCGGAGAGGAAACGGGCGGGTTTGGGTTGCCGGAATCGGAATCGGAATCTTGCCAGTAAATAAAAGGAAATGCCGATCGGAGATGGACAGCGGCCATTCAGAGAAGGAGAAGGGAAAGCGAATCTCTTCTCTGGAGTGGGCAAGCAGCGATGACCGTCGGCCATCGGCAGCGGGAGCAGGAAGGGGTTTCTTGTGGTAGTGGCCGACTATGGCAGTCGGTAGTCGGCAGCAGGAGGGAGACGAGCGGGAAAGTGCGGGAAGGGGAATGGGGCGTGGGTTTAGGAAGACTGGTTTGGAATGGGCGTGGGTTTAGGAAGACGGGTTTGGAATGGGCGTGGGCGGGAAGACGGGTGGGCGGGCTTTTAGTGTTTTGTTATTTCTATTTTTATTATAAAACATAATCATTAGCCATTAATGTTTATATAATTTATTTTTAAAATTTTATTAATTATATTTTTAATGAATCCATAATTAAGTATAATCCATATATTAATATTTTAAAAATATAATGATATGATAACCCAGTAGTATAATGACTTTAGTGTCATATTATTTTATTTTTTATTATAAAAAAATTTCACCTAGCAAACGAAATCATTTTCTAAAGCCTTTGGCCCAGTTCAGATGTAGTCACACCCAGTTTGCTGTAGCTGGTCCCCCCCCCCCCAAAAGACAATCATCTGAAAGTGGTTGCATCTGACCCTACCCACCCACCCCAAACGCAGCCATCTGAAAGTAACTGCATTTGCCTTCACCCAAAATTTCTTTATAAAATTTTTTTTACCTTTATTTTTTAATAAATGCCTTTAGGATAAATTAAAATTAGCATTTGAAAAATAAAATGTTATTTTTATTGAGACTCGTCTAACGACGCATGTACTTTATTTTTGAATATAAATATAATTACTTAAATTCTTATATGTATTATCTAATAAAATAACAAAAAAGAGCAAACATAAATCCATCTATAATTCATTATGTACACTATTGTAATTAAAATTACATAATTTTTAGGTAATATTTAAGTAAATGTTAATTCATAGTACCATAATTGTTTGCTTAAAATAAATTAAAAAAAAACTAAATGCTCTAAAGCATCAATATATTAGATTATTCATAACTTTACTCAACACATCCAAATTATAAATCAAGTTATTTATATATTTTTTTATATACGAATAAAGTTCTTTAAGAATTAAAGTTTTTATTATACATCTGGCCCTCCTCAAGTGTTATTTCTAAATTTTGAATAACTGAATAATAATTTATATTTATAATTCAAATTTAAATAACCAGTTTATTTTATTTTATTAATTTTTTAGCCACATATAAAAAAATAATGTTCAGAATGCTCTATACGAATATAAGTATGTGTGAACATATATATTTATCTTCAAATATTATTGTTAAGTTTTTAAAAATAATTAATATTTACAAATTTATTTTTTAAATATTTGACAATAATATTTTATTTTCATGATTTATTTTTATATTTTAGATTATGAATATTTTATATTTTTAAATTTTTTAATATAGAATAATTAAATATATAAATACTTGAATAATACAAAATTATTTTTACCCACCCAAATGCAACCACCTAAAAGTGGCTACATCTGCACCCACCCCCTCCCCCTCCCTAAGCACAGTCAATTGAAAATGATTGTATTTGCCTCTTCCAAAATACAACTACTTAAAAGTGGTTGACTATAACCCCTCCCAAATGTAGCCACCTGAAAGTGGCTACATTTGCCCCTCCCCCAAATATAGCCACCTGAAAGTGGTTGCATCTGCCCTTACCTAAAATTTCTTAATAAATTTTCTTACATTCATTTTTTTAATAAATGCCTTTAGGATAAATTGAAACTAGCACTTGAAAAATAAAATTTTAATTTTATAGGGACTCATCTAATGATGCGTGTTTTTTATTTTTGAATATAAAACTAATTACTTAAATTCTTTTATGTGTTATCTAATAAGATAATAAAAAAGAGCCAATATAAATCCATCTATAATTAATTATGTACACTATTGTAATTAAAATTACATAATTTTTAGGTAATATTTAAGTAAATGTTAATTCAAAGTACCATAATATATTTAAGTAAATGTTAATTCAAAGTACCATAATTGTTTCCTTAAAATAAATTTTAAAAAAACTAAATGCTCCAAAGCATCAACATATTAGATTATTCATAACTTTACTTAACAAAACTAAATTATAAATCAACTTATTTATACAATATTTTTTATATGAATAAAGTCCTTTAAGAATTAAAATTTTTATTATACATCTGGCCCCCCTTCAAGTGTTATTTCTAAATTTTGAATAACTAAATAATAATTTCTATTTATAATTCAAATTTAAATAACAAGTTTATTTTATTTTATTAATATTTTAGCCACATATAAAAAAATAATGGTTAGAATGCTCTATACGAACATAAGTATGTGTGAACATACATATTTATCTTCAAATACTACTGTCAAGTATTTAAAAATAATTAATAATTACAAATTTATTCTTTTTTTAATATCTGACAATAGTATTTTATTTTCATGATTTATTATTATATTTTAGATTATGAATATTTTATATTTTTAAATTTTATTTTGTATAGAATAATTAAATATATGAATACTTGAATAATAAAAAAACCATTTTTACTTACCCCAAATGCAGCCACCTGAAAGTGGCTACATCTACCCCCTACCAAACGCAGCTACTTGAAAGTGGTTGCATTTGCTCCCACCCAAAAAAATTTTATAATTTTTTTTGCCTCCATTTTTTTAATAAATGTCTTAAGGATAAATTGAAACTAGCCTTTGAAAAATAAAATGTTATTTTTATCGAGACTCATCTAACAATACATATTCTGTATTTTTGAATATAAATATAATTACTTGAATTCTTATATGTGTTGTCTAATAAGATAACAAAAAAAGCTAACATAAATACATTTATAATTAATTATGTACACTATTATAATTAAAATTACATAATTTTTAGGTAATATTTAAGTAAATATTAATTCAAAATACCATAATTATTTACTTAAAATAAATTAAATAAAAATTAAATGCTCTAAAGCATCAGCATATTAGATTATTAATAATTTCAATCAACACAACCAAATTATAAATCAAGTTATTTATATAATTTTTTTATATGAATAAAGTCCTTTAAGAATTAAAATTTTTATTATATGGCTGGCCCCCCTCAAGTGTTATTTCTAAATTTTGAATAACTAAATAATAATTTCTATTTATAATTCAAATTTAAATAACAAGTTTATTTTATTTTATTAAATGTTTGAACACATATAAAAAAATAATGGTTGGAATGCTCTATATAAATATAAGTATGTGTGAACATACATATTTATCTTCAAATATAATTGTTAAGTATTTAAAAATAATTAATAATTATAAATTTATTTATTTTTTTAATATTTGACAATAATATTTTATTTTTATAATTTATTATTATATTTTAGATTTTTTAATTTTAGTTGATGTGGAATAATTTAATATATGAATACTTGAATAATAAAAATCCATTTTTACCCACCCCAAATGTAGCCACTTGAAATTGATTGCATCTGCACCCGTCTCGCGCCCCCCCTAAACACAGCCACTTGAAAGTGACTGTATCTAACCCTCCCCCTTGTCAAACACAGCCACCTGAAAGTGGTTGCATC
>JAYJMB010037819.1:7915-33491 GCA_036873735.1 Pouteria campechiana | reverse complement strand
AAATAAATATACTAAATCAATGTAAAATTTACTTATCAAGTAATAACCAAATTAAGTATAGATTTACTAGAATATGCTTATAAACCACCAAATTTATAGCAAAAGAGGATCCAAAACACATGTGAATCTAGGTATTAAAATATGGTAAAGTATGAGCTTATCAATAGTGAATAAATGTTGTTGTCCACATCGTGGACAACGATATACACAAAATTCCAATGCTTAATCACCATAATATTTCTATTATTAAGCATTTCATTCATTTGTGCATGAAAATCTCACAAAATCTCATGCAAAATCTATAAATAGCCCATGTTTTTAACACAATAACAACCCTAAAATAAAAAATGAAAGAATTTGTTAGAGGAGATTACTTACCAATGAAATTTGGGGTTGCTCCCACCATAAAATTGAAATTTCACTTCAAATCCTCATGCATCTCCTTCAAAGTGCAACCATGTAGCTTCTTAGACAAAAAATCAGATTTTCTCCCTTTGTCCCAAAGTCCAAACAAAAGGGCTTTGAGCACTAACTTGCATAGATGGAGTTTGTATGCCTAAATACTGAAATGAACGTGGAAAGTGTTGTTGCAAAGGGTGGGTTTGGCCGTGAAAGAGAGTTGGACGAGGAAGGGGAAGAAGATGATAGAGCATTGATTTCATTTCTATCTTGGTGCTCCGCACAATTTCCATAACATGCATTGTAGCTCCTAATCTTCAATAGTTTCATCAATTAAATATGATTAATATATCATCAAATCATTCTCCCCATATTTACATTACATGATATAAATTAATCTCATCACAAATTAACTAATTCATATGCATATTGTTCCAAAATAAGCTTACTTAACTCATGTGTGTATCATCCCAACATAATTACTTGGAAAGAATTTTCTTACTTTAACACCCTAGGGTGTTACGCTTCGTTTCTTCAAAGCTTCTTAAGAACTTTTGAACATAGACTTCTTTCTTTGTGGCAACTATTATTTTTATTTCTCTTTTTATGTACTTTAGAGGCAAGCAGCATGCTAACACCAACAAGGATAAACCTTGAATAACACACACACATCGAAGTGCATCTCTATAGTATAAAAGCATAGCAATCCTAAAGATTTCGCATAAAATAAGTTATGAATATCTCTTCTTCTACTTCTTTCTCTCTCTTTCTTTTCTTTTTTGCTTTTGTTTTTTTTTTCTTTTTTGAACTTACCTTTGGAGCATCAAAAGAGACCATGTAAAATTGATTTCATTAGATATAGTCCATCAAGTCAGTTTTCATGAATACAACAATATGCAGATCCAAAATATTCAAGCTAATGTCCAACTAAAGGGTCCATATGAAAATTACATGCTATGGTGGTGTTTGGATTATGTATTCTCCAATATCTTGATTTTTTGAACTCTTAAATAATTAGATATATCCCTGGGCATTGAAATGTCCTTAAAATGTGGTGCCCTCACTTCACATTAACATGAGAATTGTCTCAATTTGTATAGTGTCTTATATCTCTAGTATTGAAAGTTATGATTGAAATTCTAGCTTCAAGTTTTTTTTTCTCACGTGACAACTACCAATTTCTCTATTATTTATTTATTTGTTTAATTAGTTATAACATAGATATCAAATTTTCACTAGAGGCCTCATCAGACCCATAAGAATTCATCATGTGCAACCAAGCTATAGAGAAATTCACATTCAATATGCATTCGTTTCTTCCATCATTAGAGGTCGATCAAGGACTTTCATAAAGAAAAGGAACATTTTTATCTTTTCTCAAAAATTTACAATAGTGAGGCTAAACTTTAGACCAACAGAGATAGATTTGGAGTCTATTACTAATTGGAGACAATGGCTTTTAATAGTTGATAATAAGACCTTCTAGACAACTTTGAAATTCCACATTATTTCTTGAGGTAACAAGGGGCATGTGCTAAGAATGGTGGTTAAATCATTCTATGAGAAAAAGGCACAATCCCCTAGTAGAATTGCTAAGCAGTGTCAAGATTGTACATTATTTCTTGAGGTAACAGGAGGCACGTGCTAAGAATGGTGGATAAATCATATTCTGAGAAAAAGGCATAATCCTTGGCAGAATTGCTGAGCAACGTCAAGATTGCTGAAAAAAGCGAAGTCCGATAAATCACCCAGTAGGTGGAGCAACCAACATTTGGAAAACTATCTCCCCTTAAGCATACAACTTAAAGTAAACTGATTATCTCTAGAAGCCTATGGCGGGTTGGGGGGGGGGGGGGATTAGAACAGACTCAGTAAATAAATGATATGTGATGACCCACCTCAAAATGGCAATGTCGCACTGGCAGTATGACAGATTTTTCCAAGATCTACCACACTTGAATGATTAATGCATCACGACAAAGCACTAGTAGACAAATAATGGAAGGAAAAAGGAATGCAATTATAAAATTCATAAATAAGTCTACTATATCCAAACCAAAGAAATTTCTAAACATGTCTATGATAGAACATTTATTCAATACATCTCAAATGAATTCAATTAAAAATAAAATAATTGAATGTCTCTAAATTCAGTAATCTTCCATCAAAAGCCTTACTTTTCTTGAGATCGACCATGTTTAAGAGGAAATAAAGGGGTAAGTACCAAACTCAGTAAGATAAAATTAAAATCTTAGTACATGTGTTACATAAAAATCTACACAAGTACTAATTTTTATATTTCTCTTAATATATTAATGGTTTAACCCAATTTCATCTATCATCTATTAGGTAATTATCTCTAATAATCATCTGACCAGCTTGTTGGACCACAATCTCCAATCGAGGGAAGTAAAATCTCACCCTCGGTTATGATTCCATCAAACTTTATCATTTAGCTTTAATTTGGAAATTTCGACCCATCCAATGTGTCTAGAAGGTTCAAAAACCCTACAAACAACTATCTATTCGTCTAAAATGGAGATCGGGTGTCCCAAAACAAGGGGTGGAATTCTAGTCGTCCATCCGGTCGTCGTTGGCGTGATCTGGTGGTGCCTCCACTGCTGGTGTGTCTGGGCCACCATCGATAGACTACCTAGGCTACTATGTTTGGGCCGAAGGCCTGGGCTCTGGCGCTGGGTCTAGTCTTCCACTGGGCTTCTAGCTTGGTTATAGGCCTGTTCACTGGCATGGGCTGGCAGAGATGCACTGGGCCAGGCTTGGCTGGCCCAGGCGTCTTCCCATTCACCGATCAAAGGGGAAAAGGGGCAGGGAGGGGGAGGGGAATTCCAGGGATGGTGGGACAGCATCCCACCATGATTTCTGCCATCCGGATTCATCAAAAATCCAATTTTTCTGAAGATTCTAATTCCATTAAAAGTCTAGAATTTTGTTCTTATGGAATTCCATAAAACTTGTGAAGTTTAATCTATTTTTTGGATAAAAATCTGAATTCCAAATTTTCCCAAATCTGTTAGAATGTTATTTCTAATAATCTGGAATAATTTACAACATTCTAAAAATATTAATATTTCTAAATTATTATTCTAAATTATCTCAAGAATAATGTGGAAATCTAACTGATTAGATTTATGCATAAACCATAATTGTATTAAGAATTTCAAAATCTTAAATCTCATGAAAACATCTTTATTTCTTTTCCCTATGTACTTGCGTACAATCAAATAACCTAGAACAAATTCCAATCCAAAGCAAATATAGCATGCATCCCATTCTATTCACATTATTTGACGCATACCCTTTAATGAATATAAAATTCTTTCCAGAAATCTTACTACCTAGAAGATTTCAATCTGCATGTACTCATTTGTGCATCCGTCTAGTGAAGAATAAAGGGTGAAGAATAAAGGGTGAATCTGAGCTGATGCTTTGCATAAAATCTAATACAATTTATTCTGAAATCATGATAGTTTAATCTTTCTAAGCATGAGATAAAATCCAACAAAACAAAATATATAAATCATGCCTTAAGAATATTTTTAAATCATTCCAAAGAATGTAAATCTGAAATTTATAATTCAAATACATGTATTTAATCTATTTAAATCTTGTATTCAAATCTAAGTTCTATCTAGCATATTAATTCATACCAAATTACCAAATCTAATTAATAAGCTCTCTTTAAATAAATCTATGCATTAATAAATTAATGCAGGAATTAGTGCATCAAACCAAAATACCTAGTCTATGCATTCATCCTCTTTGCATTACTTTTTGTAAAATCTAAATAATAAAAAATATTTATACTTATTGGTTTGAAGATCATAATAAAATTGCAACTTGCTTTTCTTGATCGAAGATTTCCCATAACGACTCTGATTCTTTTCTCCTTTCTGCCTCTCCTTTCTCTCTTTCTAATAATAGCCAAAGTTCTCCCTCTC
The DNA here is from genome assembly GCA_036873735.1 of Pouteria campechiana. Classification (NCBI taxonomy): domain Eukaryota; kingdom Viridiplantae; phylum Streptophyta; class Magnoliopsida; order Ericales; family Sapotaceae; genus Pouteria; species Pouteria campechiana. The sequence goes on along the minus strand of JAYJMB010037819.1, from coordinate 29,133 downwards.
TAAAGGTCTCCCTCTCTATGGTTTAGAAACCCTAATTGTTTAAAAAGGGAAAACTCTCTTTACATAACTTAACCCGAGATTTCTCCTTCCGATACGTAACCATCCACCACTAATGTGATAGTGGAGAAAGGATAAAGCTTATCTTTTTATGGGTCCCATGTCTCAAAAGTAAGAAAGAAAAATTAAATAACCAAATCTCACAATTCTGAACTCGAACCCTTGACTTTTACTCCTATTAACTATGATTCTAACCATCCAAGCTACACAGGTTGCTAAGATTTAAATAATAATTAAATCTTTTAAATTTAAAAATCTATGGTTAACATGTCAACAGTCGAAATTTAAAAAGGACAAATTGCATTAATTCTTTCGTTATGGCTTATTACATGATAAGTCCACTAACCAGCCAAATAAGAGCTTCGTAGTAGCGAAGGAGCCAAAAAAAGTGAGACAAACTGGTTTTTTAATTAAGTGATGGCTCTTTACAAGAGGTATGAACAAAAATAAAAACCAAGCAAATACACTGCCTCACCCTTCAAGGAAACTTTTACTAAGAAAAGACAAAAACATCCATTTTAATGGACTAACATTGGTTAAAAAAAAATAGTAACAGCCCAAAATCGCCACTCCTTGACGACATTATCGACAACGCTTAGGAGGTCAAGGATGAGCCTGCAGTTGTGCTGGTTGATGTCTCGATTACCTGCAAGCTTCTCCTTCAATTCAGCCGCTTCCAGAGTTACTTTCTCGGAGAGGGCCTTGAAATGCTCCAGCAGCCGCCAATCCTCCTCCCAAGCCTTGTAGGACCTTTTCAGCAACTCGCAAAGTTGTTGGACCTGATCTCGCGATCATAAAAAGTTCTTCTGTCTTCAACTGAAATTGATGTTATTGCTGAAGAAGGCACGGAACTATAGGACCAAAAAGCCACTCGAGAAAGGGAGGCAGAGTCACTAGATGAAAAAAAATGCTCCATCGTCAGATGCAAAGGAGATGAAGAAAAAAAAGAATCATAGATGAAAGAACGAGCCAGCAACAACTATTTAAAAGCTTTTCCACCATCGCTGAAAGGCGTGAACACGAAGCCTTGCACTTTAAAGTCGAGCTTATCTACCTCGACCGTCGAATGGTAGGTACATGCCAAATTTTTAACTTTTCAAGAAGGGACTAATGTTAGACATTGGACCTGAGAGACTAGACTCCGACATGTACAAATTAAAGAGACCTGATCTGGGTTAAGATGGGTCAATATTATGGCTGGGCCAAACCAGAGTCCAACATAAGCTGACAAAGCCGTCCAAAGCCAACAACCTTGACCTAGAAAGCATATACTTAAATAGGAAGGTATGTGCAAGCAGTTGGATGCGCACTAAAGACGGTTGCTAACTTAGCATATGATTGAGACTTCTAATTAAATTGTTACGCAGGTACTACCTACGCACTATGCCCAGTACCGTTAGGCCCATGCTATAAATAAGTCACCCAGTTAAGAGTGAAGTATAATCAATTTGCACTAGAGATCTCAATAGAGAGAGACCACTCTCGATCTGACTTACCCGGCCTTTCCCATCTCATAATCTTCTTCTATATTCTTTTTCTATCACCTTGGGCAGTCCCCGACTTAAGCATTGGAGTAAGCGTCCTAGGCAATACCCCGAGTGTTTTCTTCTTTGTTTTGCAAGTGTTTAGTTACTAAGGTTGGAGATCGCTCTTCAGCCAAGTTGTTGGATTGTGTTACACATCTGGAGTACCCCCTAAATTTCACTACCATTAGCACCAACCAAGGGATAAATTTTGCTTCAAGTTTCTTGTATTTTTTTTGTCTGATTAGTTAGTTGGATTACCTTGAGAGCTATTATTCTTTGTCAATTTCAAGGCACGTTTTTCAGTTGGTAATAACTATTTTCGAGTAGTGTTATTTTGCTTTCTTTCTTATTCGTTCTATTTTTTTTGTCTGTGTATTTTTATGATTAAATACCATGGAAAACTCAAAAGATTCAGTTGAGGTTTAGATTCAAGAATTGTTGTAAATTGAGCCAAACAAAGTTCGGGAACCATGACAAAAATGACACTGTTACTCATCATTTACAAGATCCCATAAGTTATACACTGAATTTCACTATGAAACTGCATTTATCAATTCTTAGCGATTCTGGCTAAGTTAGTAGGAATCCTAGATCAAGATGAGATGTGTAAGTGTCTCAACCAATATTTTCTAACTTAAAAGGGAATCAATTTTTTTATACACAATGAGAGAGAATACCATGAACAGTTGGAGAATAACCTGCAACCATCTGCTTTTGGTAAGAAAGTACAGGTAGAATTTAAAAAACAAAGTGTATTTCACATCCGTCCATGATTTGTCACGAGTGATCCATCCATCCATATGGCTCTTTGACAAAACTCACCAGACTCTTTGTTACTATATGGTCCAGGCTACTCACATCATGCGCAACGGCCAAGTGATTGCACCACTTCTGACATGGGTGGCCGGAATTCGGGCTCCATCTGGGAAAGAAATTCAAAGAGAGATTTTAACACGAAGATTTTCAGGATTGTTTCTGCCAAACAAGAGCATGTTTCATTGTCATTATGGGGCACTACTAATTGAATCACTAAAGAGTAGTGCTCCTTTTGCTTTGGTTCTCCATCTTGAATTAATCCAATATCTCCCAGCATTGGCAACCATCAACACAGCCGTATGAGCAAGCAATAACCTCATTCAATTGAATTTACCTGTTTTATTTATATCCAACATTGCAATCGAATATTGAATTTAAAGCTTTCTTGACTGATCATTAACTTATAAATGGCATTTAAACCTTATCCTAACTAAATACTATCTACTACTTGAAGGTTAGCTAAGAACTCAAAAAGGACCAAATCTTCCAATAAAATTACAGATTACAACTAAGTAATGGCAGAATATTTATCCAAGCAACAGAAGTAGAAAACTCCAGTGGAGTTGAACTCACTATTTAATTCAGTTGATGATTACACAAAACCCCTCCTAGGAATTGCAATTAAGTAATGACGGAATATTGATGCAAGTAAAAGAAAAAAAAAAACTCCTACTGGTGGACATTAACTAACTATTTTAATTTAATTGATGACTCTACAAAGCTACTAATAGTGGTGATTAATGAAACATTTTCCAATTGAATCCTTCAAAACCCCAAGGCCATGGGGTACATTGGAAGGAAAGAATACAATTGGAATTACAACCCTGTAAAGAGTAAAAAGTAGACAACATTTATCAATGTAGAGAATTTTTTGTTACTTCAATGTTGGGACTTATATTCCTTCTAGTTCTAAAGGATCAGATAAGAGCAGAGGAAGTTAATCAAAACAGTATACCTGGACACACAGAGCAATGACATCAGCGAATCGAGATAATGACTTAGGAGGATACAATTCCCTTAAAGCAGGATCAACCATCTTGGATAATGCATCAATGTCATGGAGCTGAGGTGTAGCCCACCCAACAAGAGTCTGTTCTGTTCCTGCTTTTGAACTGGGAAATGATAAGGTGTAGTTAATAAGCAAAACTTAAAAATGTCAGAGAGACTCAACAGAACCTGTATAGAGAAGAACGTTTGTACTTTAATCACCTATCAAAAGCCATCCGACCTGTCAATAGCTCCAGCATGACCACTCCAAAACTGTAAACATCACTTTTAGAACTATATGCAGATGGTTTGGTACATTCTGGAGCCTTGTATCCATCCTCTGACTCCCAGCTTTTTCCCTTATGAGCAGTTGATTTCATTAAATAGAAACTTTAGTTTTTCACTTTTACACATTAAGGAAATGGAATCAAATATGGTTAGCGCTTCTTTTCTAGCACTCTTAAGAATTATCCGTTTAGAGAAGATATACTAGTTAGGGGTACAACTTGGGTAGTGTACCTGTGAACTGAACCGGAACTGGCCCAATTTTTGCAGGTTTGGTTCCACCTTTCTGACCTTAAGGGTAGGGTCAGTTCCACCTTCTTGACCCGCATTCATTTTTAGGGTAGGTTCAGTTTAAGGTAACCAAACCGAAGTGACCCACATGAATTATAAAAAAATACTAAAAGACTTAATAAGCTAACACAACTTGACTTATTTTTATTGTTATATGTATATTTCACATTATTATATGGTATGTGCATTTATGCTTTAAAGTTTTAAGATTACTTAATGGATTCTGTTTTCGTCCTTTAATAAATTACTAATTATCTCTACCTTATTATTTATCATAAGGTGCAACAATTAAGTATAATTAAGATATCTTATGGATACGAGGTAAGTAAGCAAATGATTGAAATCCAAACTTTCATATTTCTTGTTAATGATTTTTAATAAATAGTTCACAAATTTTGATTTATTTTTATTTTGTATTTTATGGCATGTTTCCTTTACCTTGAAAGAATGTTCTTTATTTATACTTAGATTATATATAACTAGAACTATACAATTAGCTGGTAATTAAATCAAACTTAATTTTGAAAGAACCAATTTTGACTCGGAACTGAACCGTAAAAGAAGTAGGGTAGGTTTGACCTTAAACTGAACCAACCTGAATATAAGGTATGCAGGATTTTTATAAATAGGGTTAGGATAAGATCAACCAAGAACCGACCTAAACCAAACCCAGTTGCACCCCTAATACTAGTGCCTTGGGATAAGAATATTTCTCAATATAGTGGAATTTTTATAATATCAATAGCAATCAACAGCGACTAAACTCATTTGGAACAGCATTGCTCACATACAAATATAGCATGAATATTAAATTTCCTTTATATATAATATATATGAGATATTCACATGTGGTCTTGATTGCAAGTTGCTCAAGATTGTTTGAAATACTTTTTCAAATATTCTAGCCCATGTAGGCTTTTGATTGGAATAATATTTAATATACTGATGGATAGCTTGGACTTGAGTGGAACATCATGCTTTACAAAATGTCAAAGGGTTCCAACTTGTAACAAAGAGCAAATGAGAATACTTGTGTATATATTAGTTCTGCATCATCCAATGAACTAGATACATGGTAAATCAAAAAGCAAGAAAACATCAAACAACATATTAAATACACTAATAAAACAAAAAGAGACCACTTTTTTCTTAAAAAAATAATTTTCTAAACTTTGTATCATTTAATAATCCACAAACCCATTTTAAGAAATCTAAGTTACGAGTTTGTCTCAAATCCTCCCACAATATGTTGTTGGACTCTAAAAACCTGAGATAAGTTTATAGTACCATCTGATATTTTGAATATATTCAAATATTCTGCATAATAATGGATTTATTTCATAATCATGCCATTTAAATTTATCAATTTTTATATTTTTCATATTTCAAATTAAGTAGATAATCCAATGCTCTAACTAAGAGAGATTATAGTTCTTAATAAAAAAATTGTTATCATGCTTACTGACTAGCGTGGATGCCATTGATTTAACATATTAAGCTAGCTTGAAAATGGAAATTTTAGTTTTCTTTAACAAAAACCTAGACTGGTGTAGCACTTTACCCACCAAACTCTTCATATGAATGTGGGAAGCAAGAATGCAAATGAAAAAAGGTCACCCAGGTGAGATAAAAACAAGACAACAATGCATTGATTTTCGATTTTCCACTTAGACCATCAACTTTATCGGCAATTTTAAATATTTTTATCTACTTATAAGCATTGCGAAATTAAATTATGCAATCAGTTGTGTAAATTACCATCTTAGAGTTTCCCTCTTTCCCTCCCTTTAAATATGCAATGCATGTATAACAACAAAGACTTCAAAATAAAATAAAATAAATCAAATAAAGTAATAAAACAAAACCAAGAAGCACTACAAGAAAAGTCACTATTTACAACAAACCTTATGCAGCCCTTTTTTTGCTGCATATAATAAAAATGTTGTTGGCTGCATTTATTATTATATGCAGCCATTTTACATTGGCTGTATATAGTATTATATATAGTCATTTTACATTAGCTGCATATAGCATTATATGCAGAACGTTGACTCCAATTAATATTATATGCAACCGTTTTACATTGGCTACATATAGTATTGTATGCAGTGGGTGTATATAGTATTATATTCAGCCAACGTAAAATGACTACATATAATATTATATGCAAAAAATAAATAAATAAATCCTGAGTTAAATCATAGTGCTCCTTCAACTAATCATATCTTACTCATATAAACTAATAAAATGAGCATATATAATTGGCAAAGGAAAACCCACAAGTTGCATTTATATCATTCAAATTAATTAATAATTTAGTGTACTATATATAGTCATATGTAAATAATATGGGTTACGAATTTATAGTTGTATATGCATTGTTCCTCCAACCTTATCGGAGAGTATGTAGATCAGGATGAGGAGACATTCATGAATGATCCCATCAGGGTTTCAAGTAAACTTGAGATTTTTCGTCTAAATGGAGAGCCAAACCCTGATGAATTCAATGAAGCCATTATCCATATCCCCAAAGAGGATGGGATTACTATTGTCATAGAGGATGTTGCTAAGAACTCAATTGAAATGGATATCGAATATGAAGATCTTGATTGAGCTATGCAAATTATGCTTGGAATGAATTGTATGTTATTCATAGCCTTACACCCATATAGTGGCATACTAAGATAAAGGACTTTTACTATTATCATGTACACTAGTTTAGATAGTGTTTATTACAATAATTTTTTATTCAAAAGCACTTATCTCTGCATTGGCAGGGGCTTTTGCTGTCACTCGCAATATTGCTTGCACTCCAGTGAATACCGCAGGCGACCACGGTATCAACCGCGAGTGTGTAAGGAGATCACTTCTTCCTAGAAAACCATGGGCTATATTGTGGGAGGCTTCAATTTTGATCGCGTAGCGGGCAATAGGCTCGGGTGGCCGTGGTTTCAACTACTAGTGGAGTTCACGTTTTCTAGGAATGCGATATACGGTACCACGAGAGCCTTCTATAGTGACTGCAGCACAGGTGATAATCGCAAGCGCCCACAATATCAACCACAGGTGCCCATTATCTACAAATGTGATGGTTTTTACATATGTAATGGTATTCATCATTTTCATTTTATTCTCACCTGACTTCGTGATAATGACAATATCAACTGATCATCAAGGTAAGTTACATTCATGATTCCAAGTATATCTATCCATTGTTATTTCTAGCAAGTATCCTTCTTTTATTTGTATGCATGATACAATGGTGCTTAGGCGCGGTAGAGGATGAGACCATTTTTCAATGCGTACTTGCCTCACAATTGATCCAGATAACAATGCAGAAGAGATAATGCCTTTACCACATGCCCTATAATCCATGGTTACTCCAAGCCTTCCTTTCAGAGCATAGGGATACCTTCCATTCTCCTCTAATGTGGACCCCCCAGGGCCAGTACAACGACCTTCACAGGAGGCACAAGAGTCTGCATGCCAAGAAGGCACTCAATTTCCAATGGCCACAAGTCTATGTCCTATTACCAGTGGTTCGGAGACTTAAGACTTCCTTACATCATGCGGTATATCATTGAATGGATTGTATTTCAATTATGACTTGTACATGTATCTCTATAAACATTTAATATGTGGATAAATTGTGGAATAAAATCTAATTAATAATTCTTGTCAGGAACTCAAAAAAGAGGATAGGTTCCATCTAAGAACACCTTCATAAATGACATGAAGAAAAGCTAGACATTAATGCCTATTGAGATCGACCCTGACATTGGCTTGCCAATTACCAAACAGGGTCGAAAGCATTTACTAAAGATCATTCGCTACATTGTGAGGGCATTAGCACCCATCGTAGACAAGAAGAAATGGTCAGATATAATTAATTCAGAAAAATAACCTATGATTGCAGAATTGAATGTATAAAAGAATACATTTTTCAATTTAGAACTCCCACTAAATGCATTGCTACCACCTAGTTGTGTTACCTCCTACATGCATCTTTCTTTGATATTAAGGACTTTGAGGATGAATGGGTGTAATCAGTCATTAAACAATACTTTAGAGCTAGCTACAAAAGGTTGCGTGAATTTTTCTATGATCACTACTGCCAATTCCTAGGTTGAGGCGAAGATCTGGTTAGCTCACCACCTAAAGGAGTAAAGATTCTCAACTGGACCTTCTTATGTAGTCATTCCAAACCCCAGAATTTCATATATATTACTTACATCACATTATTATTTTCACATCAAATTGTTTTCTCTTAATGTGACATATAAGTATGATCTTCATTTGCTCAAATATAGCATAAGTCATCGATAGTTAAGGAAAACCAAGAGAAGATGAAGTATACACACTGCATTGAGCCAAAGCCATTTATGGTTGTTCTAGCAGAAAGAGTAATAGTATTGCTCAACACACTTACTAACTAAATTTTATTGACAAAACTTAGTTTGCATACAACATATTTGGCTTCTTGGAATAGGAGAATGAAGATTTTAATGGCCCAATTAATCAGATTGAACTATTCAAAGAGAACAGAACCCACAAGTCGGATGGTAAATTTATAACTCCAGAGGCAGAGGATGCATATGTGAGTATAATTAGTTGCTTCATTGCTCTTTTAGCTTTACTTTCTTTCTTGAATATCCTATTTTATGACCTATGATTCTTGTACATTTATATGCAAAAGAAGATGGTGGACCTACAAGCTAGTTCAAAGTTTGCAGAGTCACTCATAATAGCAAATGATGTTTATGATAAGGTCATGGTGAATAGTCATGGATCATTAAGGGCTTAGGCCACATACCAAAATTATTAAAGAGATGATTCAATCCTGATTGGCCCCATGGGCCCTCAGCAGTGCTCCGAGAAGATTTAGCTTCTACTAAGAAACATCTGAATACAACAATTAAGAGATTAACTTCAACATCACAAGAGTTAACTACCAACAAGAAAGATCCAACTTGTACCAAGGAGAAGTTGACCTTCGCAAATGAAGAGCTTAGGAGAACAAAGGAATAGTTAGCAATTACTAACCTCTAAATTGATGCACTATCTAATGAGACAAGAGAGATTAGGTCATTGTTAAATTCATCGATCAATCTTCTGACACCTGTATCATTGACCTCAACTCAATTGGGCTTTCCAAATATATTGGGAGGTAAGCATATTCATTCATATTCACATGGCTGCGGGATAATTTTCCTTTCTTATATTCTACTTTCATGCCTTGATGCATAACTATACTTTATTAATCTTGTGACTAGGACTATAAAACAAAGAGAAGGGTCAAGAAAAATGAGCACATCATGAAAATAATGCACCTATACCTCACCCTCAAGTAACTACTACTACATGTTCAAGTTTTTGTATGAGAGGTCTCAACATGTGAGTGACCCTCAAAGTTCTATATATGATGATATTTTTAATTTACTACTCATCCAAAATAGTTTGCTGTGCTCAAATAATAATGTGTAATTTGTGGATAGCAAGTTTATATACTATCTTTCCATTTTTTATTTCTAGTGTTCAACCACTAATTCATGTAATAATAAATATTATAATTGTATAATAAATTTTGGTATATAATACAGTGACTGATATTGTTATATTGATCTTGCTCAGATGTACATGAATAATTTATTTTTTACATGCTTTTTAAAAATTTGGCAACATATAACTAAATGCAACCAATTTTATTGGCTATATATAATTATACACAACCAACATAAAATAACTATAGCCATCCTAAAATAGTCGCATAAAACTATATGCAGCCAGCAAGAGATTGATGCGTATAATTATATGCAACCAACATAAAATAGTTGCATCTAACTATATGCAGCCAGTTATATACAACCAGCAAAAAATGACTACATATAACTATATGTAACTATTTTTTTTGCTAGCTACATATAGTTTATAGGCAACCAACAAAATGAATGTATTTGGCTATTTGAGATGAGGCATATGCATTCAACGAGCTGCCAATTTTTTTGGCCACAAAAAACTTAATGCAGTCAAAAATTGACTTTATACAACCAAAATGTTTGTTGCATTTAATTTTTTCTCTTTTAGTGAAGATGGCTTCAAGGAAATGGTATTTTGTAACTTTCCTTGGGAAAGTATATACTAGTCTCCCTTAAAGATTTAAGTAATTTGTCCCTTAAATGCATTGAAAAGCAATTACTTGATATCATCTTAAAATCGCTACATAAGGGTGCAACTCGAGTCAGTTCAGATCATGTTGAAGCCAACCCAATCCTAGTGCTTGGAAAATCTTTATCCAAATCAAACCATAATCTACTTTTTAAAACTTTAATCTAAACTAAACCAAATTTGTAAAACTCAGATTCATCTTGGGTTTAAAATCAATTAATAATTTAGGTCAATAATTTGGGTAAACAATTGGTATTAATAATTTTTATAAATGCATTATCACTTTACATAAAATTTATAAATGAGATTCTATTTGATATAATTGTTATGTGAATAATAATAAATTATGAAAATGTTTGCAAATGTTAAAAAGATTATTCAAACGATATCATAAATGACTACCCAAAATAATAGTTTTTAAAGATAATCCAAATTAATATATAAGATAATGTAATTTAAGAATTAATTTAAATTAGAAATTACATTGTATAGTTTATTCTAAATTTTAATTCAACATAGAAAATGAAATCTATTTAATTATCATTTTCATATGTTTAAAGTAACTATGAGATATAATATAATATTATTATTTATGTTACAACCCACATAAAAATAATTAAATAAAAGAGGCTAACGCAGTGCTTAGAGCTTATTCAAATCATGGGTCCAAGGAGTGGCGTCCATGAGTCTGTTTCCCATAAACGCATGACCACTGGTCACATAGACAAAGACTCTTACATTACACTAGGGGTGCAGCTCGCCGAACCCAAATTTCATCAATGTTGACTCAGCTTTTCCCAACCTGAACCTGATTTAAAAATTATCCAACTTGGGTTGGGGTCAATCGGGATTTTAACATAAATGTTTTATAAATATATATTTATAAAAATTTTGTACTTTGCTTTTTGTTGTAATGGCTTCTAGAGATGCTTTTGTTGCTTACTTTATAAGATGATATAGTCTTTTGCTTCCCCTATAATCCTTGCATGGAATACAACCTTGTTTCCTAATGTAGTCTTCCTAGTATAGCTAGGTCTCATCTGTCCATTTCTAACTGTCTAGTGCTTACATGCATCTTATCTAACAATTTTAGGATAGTTCCTTTTCAGTATCGTATTTTTCATAGCCTCAAATATGGATTCCAATACAGTGTATCCTTCCAGTGTAACAGTGCAATGACTAACTAATGAAATTTTTAGAAAGACTTTCTCAAGTACTCCAAAGAGAGTATAAACTTGTAAATTTTAAACCAACAATATTCAAATTCGACATAAATATACTTATAATAGGATAGGGCGACAATAGAGTCTGAAAGTATTCATAAATGAAAAGGGTAGCATAGTGTTGAGGGATTAGAGGGGATTAGTCTTTGAGAATGCTAAGTGAAAAAAGGAACTTACAAAATTAATCATTAGTTTGACATTGAATAGAAGATGGAGCAGTGGTCATGATTTGGATACTGGTTGTTGCTATTATGATTATTACTTCTTTTTGACCATTTATTGTTATTATTTGTCTTACATATGAAATTTGTTATGCTAATAATGATCTTATTGCTTGCTTCTTCTCAACAAGAAATCTATCATGGTCATGTATATCTATATATCTATGTAACATATTTTATAAAAAAAATATACAAAAATATAGTATATATTTTTTTTAAATATATATAGTTTACTTTTTGAAGTGGAAGCCAAGCGGACAATGCTCTAATTCTGAAACTAGGATGGATCAAAACATCAGTTGTGATTCTCAAATAAAAAGATGTATTAAAACATTTATCCATGAAAAGAGAGAGCACCATATTTTCATCAATCTGAAACTCAACCCGAGCCCGATATTTAAAAATAGGGTTAGGGTTGAAATTCTACAAATAAGGTTAGGGTTAGGGTTAAGAAAAACCCGAGTTTCATGAAAATGAGTTGCACCCCTATGTTATACCAAGACCCACCCACCTAGAACTAAATAAATCATTTAGGTTATTTAAATCATTGAGAATTTTAGGTTTTTTGGGTTAGAGCATTTGATTTAAAATTTTGGAAAGATTAGTGTTATTTGGTTTAGATTTTCTGTTATTTGGTTCCTTGACCAAAACCAAACTACATTGCAATTCAGTTTAGGTTCACCTAGAAATAATTAAATAAAAAAGCTAATCAATGCGGAGAACTCTCATAAAGATAGTAACTCTTACCATTACACTAAGGCCCAGCCAATTAGAAATAAATAAATCATTTAGGATATTTAAGTTAGTAAAGAATATTGAGTTATTTGGATTAGGATATTTCATTCCAACTTTCAGATTATTTAGATTAGTGTTATTTGGTTCAAATTTCAAGTTATTTGGCTGGGGCTACGAGTCGACCAAATGCATAGAGCTCTTGTACATTATGAGGTCAAGGAAGGGACATCCATGCATGCACTCTTACCCTTGCTTTATTATATAAAGAGTCTGATTCCCATGACTTGAACCCACAACCTCCCATTGTAAAGATGACAACTCTTACCATTGTGCCAAGGACTACCGACCTAGATATAAATAAATTATTTAGATTATTTAAGTTATTCAGAATTTTAGGTTACTTGGATTATTGTATCTAATTCAAAATTTCATATTATTTGAATTAGTGTTATTTGGTTCTAAATTCCAAATTATTCAAATTAGTATTATTTGGTTTAGATTTTGAGTTATTTGGTTCAAGTTACCTTTAACCAAACCAAACCATATTGCAAATCAATTTAAGTTAAACTTGAATTTCACTACCCAAACCTAAAAATGAGTTTTGGGTTAACCCAAACCAAGTTTCAACCCTATTCAATAGAGCTTGAGGTTGATCATCAAGTAAGAATAATTGCAAGTCTAAATTTAGATGAAACAATTTGACCAAATGTTACATGTGATGGCCTGGATTTTTTCCCACATGTATGTGTGGCCTCAACCCATGCCACCCGTACTTCTGCTCATCTACATGGCCTAAGGATCCTTCATTGACTCAACTAACTGTTAGGTATGTATCTTGTATTCTGTAAAGCTCATTAAGCTTGCATAGAGGTTATACATATTTGAGAAGTGCATATTGTGCAGAGTTATAAGTATTGGTGTTTTCTAGAGTTAGAGATATATAGAGGGGATAGACATAGAGAGGATTGTGAGAGAGGCAGGTTGTTGTCTATGAGAGGAAAAGGTGTAATGTTTTCCTTATGATAGTGGTTAGTTTGGAATTTTTATAAACCTAGTTCACCCCTCCCCTCTTAAGTTGTGACTCACTAAAGGGACTAATAAGTGGTATGAAAGTAGGCTACAAAAATAGTTATAGAGATTTAATGTCAAACTCATCATCCTCTTCTCATGTATTTGTTGAGGGGCAATCTTCAGCATGAACACCCTTATTTGATGGCATAAATTTTGTCTATTAGAAATTAAGGATAAAATGGTTCATAATGGCCAATGGCATGGATTCTTAGAAGGCCATAGAAGTGGGAATAACTCTCCCAACAACAAGCATTGGAGCTTGGACCAAAAATGAAACCACTAACATCCAAAACAATGCCATGACGATGAACTCCCTATTTTGTGCCTTGTTGGCAATCAAATTTGATAGTCTTATCATGTACAACAACTAAAGACATAGAGATAAGTTAGTGTCTATATATGAAGGTTCCTCCCAAGTTAAGGGAACTAGAAGGAACATCCTTATAGAAGAGTTAGAAATTTTCAAAATGAAAGAAGGAGAAAGTATCTTCAAAATGTATGCTAGATTTTCTAAAATAACTAACGCTCTGAAAGGTTTGAAGAGAGAAATTCTAACTTTGAATAGGCTATGAATATACTAAGAGCACTCTTGGAATTGTGGTACCAAAGATTACCATGATTGAAGAACCAAAGGACCTCAATACACTGAAGGTCAATGGTTTAATTAGTGCGCTCATGTCCCATGAATTTGTTAAAGTAAAGGAGAGGAGCTTGTCAAACAAAGAAAAAGCATGGCTCTAAAAGCAAAAAAGGAGAGTAGTAGTGGAGCAACTTCTTAAACAGAAGATAAAGCCGCCATGGTTGCTAGGAAATTTAGAAAGTTTGTGAGAAGCAACAAAGCATGTATGTCCAAATGAAGAAAGAGCAGACTTCAATAAGAATAAAAATAAGAGAGAAAAAGATAGAAAAGAGAAGCAATTCAGAAGACCATAAAAGAATCAATCAAGAGTCATGTTCCTTAATAAAGTTGAGTCTTCAAGCACAAGTGCAAGTGAAAGAGAGGACAAGGAATAGGCAACATCACAAGAATATGTTGCATGGCTCACATCAAGAATGAATCCTCAAGCATAATTCCATTAAAGATCAATCAGAAAAGAGCAACAAAGACATAGAGGTTGAGGCAAGCTTCAAAGCCACCACAAGGAACATTTGGTTTATGGATAGTGGATGTTCAAGGCATATTATCGGGAACAAAGACCTCTTCAAGGACTTGAAGTTAATGAATGGAGGCACGATTGCATTTGTTAACAATAATAAAGGTTTCATCAAGGATAAAGGTAAAATTTATGGTTTATTTAATGCATGCATTAAAGATGTTTTATATGTTGATGGTCTTAAGAATAACTTCTTAAGTATTATCCAATTATGTGATAGAGGTCGTAAAGTTATGTTTGAATCATCAATATGCAATTTGTTTGATGTCAATGATGATCTATTGTTCAATGGAAAAAGGCATGAAAATATTATTTGGTTCATCTAGATGAAATAGAAAAATGCCTAATTACAATCAATGATGACCCATGGTTGTGGCATAAAAGAATGAGACACATCAATATATCAAATATTAAGTCCTTGTGAAACAAAATTTTAATAAGAGGTCTACCAATGGTGAAATATGACAAGGATAAATTTGCAAAGCATATCAAATGTCAAACCTAACCAAAATATCCTTTTCACCCAAAAATGAAGCGTTCACATCTAAACCACTAGAGTTATTACACATGAATTTGTTTCAGCCATCTAATATTTTGAGTCTTGGTGGCAAAAGATATATGTATATCATTGTAGATGAATACTCTAGGTTCACTTGGGTAATCTTATTGGCAAGCAAGGATGAGACATTACCTATGTTTTCCACTTTTTCAAAGTTTGTCCAAAATGAGACGAAATTGTCAATTATCTCAATTACAAGTGACTGTGGAGGTAAATTCAAAAATAAAAAGTTTGTTGACTTTTGTGAAGACAAAGGAATTCACCATAGCTTTTCAGCCACTAGAATTCCACAAAAAACTAGAGTTGTGGAAAGAAAAAATAAAACACCATAAAAGATGACAAGAACTATATTAAATAAGAGTAAATTGTCCAAAAGATTTTGGGAAGAGGCAGTTAACACAACTTGCCATGTGCTAAATAGAGTTACTATTAGAGCTACTTTGAAAAAAAATCCCTATGAGCTTTAGAAAGGAAGAAAACCAAACATATCTTAATTTCATTTCTTTGGTTGTGTATGCTATGTGCTAAATAATGAGAATTATAACCTTGAGAACTATGATCTAAGAAGAAACGATGCTATCTTCCTTGGTTACTATTTCAATAACAAAGCATTTGAGTTTTCAATAAGAAAACTCAAGTTATAAAAGAGTTAATGCATGTGACATTTGATGAATTTGGATTAACCCCAAGAAAGGAAATTGATAGTGATGTAGATGAAACCACAAAGAAGATAGAAAAGCTACAACTAGAAAACCAAGTGGGAGAAGGAACTTCAAAGCAAGATGGCAATCAAAATTCAAAAAAATGAAGAGGAGCTAAGTGAAAGTAATGTCCCTTCCAACACCCTATTGATTAGAAATTCTTGCATGCCCATCCTAAAAATCAAGTTATAGGTGATACTTATGATGGTGTTAGAACAAGAAGATCTATGCACAAAATTTGTGAGCACTCCCACTTGCATTGATCAAGCCTTCAATGATGAAAACTAGATTATTGGCATGCAAGAGGAGCTAATCTAGCTTGAAAGAAATAAAGTTTTGAAATTAGTTCCAAGACCTAAGCATATTGATGTACTTGGAAGTAAATAGGTTTTTAGGAATAAGTTAGATGAAAGTGGACTTGTTGTAAGAAATAAAGCATGGTTGGTTGCTAAGGGGTATTTTCGAAAAGAGAGAACTAATTTTGAGAAATCCTATACCCCTGTAGCAAGATTAAAAGCCATAAGGATCTTACTTGCATTTACATCCCATATAAATTTCAAACTATTGTAAATGCATGTGAAGAGTGCATTCCTTAATAGGTATTTAGATCAAGAAGTCTATGTAGAGCAACCTCCTAGGTTTGAATTAGATGACCAACTAAATCATGTTTATAAACTTACTAAAGGATTATATGGATTGAGACAAGCTCTAAAAAATTGATATGAAAGATTGAGTAAGTTTCTTAGTGATCATAATTTTAAATGAGGAAAAGTTGATACTACATTATCTATAAAAAACGATGGCTTAGATATCTTGACAGTTCAAGTTAATGTAGATGACATTATTTTTTGTACCGCTAATCAAACCCTTTGCCAAAAATTTTCAAGAATCATATAGGAAGAATTTGATATGAGTATGATGGAAGAGATCAATTATTTCCTTGGACTACAGATCAAGCAAAAAGATGATGGAATATTTATTTACCAATCCAAATATACAAGAGAGATGCTCATTAAGTTAAAAATGGAAGAAGTGAAGCTGCAAACACCCCAATGAGCACCTCAACAAGATTGAACAAGGATAAAAAGGATAAACTTGTAGATTAAAAACTCTTTGTAGTATGATTGGTTCACTTTATATTTAACTATATCTAAGCCCAATATTTTGTTTAGTGTATGTTTATGTACTAAATTTCAATCATGTCCAAAGGAATCACACCTATCTATAGTCAAATAAATCTTTAAGTATCTAGTTGATATACTAAGTCTTAGGCTCTATTATCTAAGATGACCCACTTTTGAATTGGTTGGATATTTAGATGTTGACTTTAGAGGATTCAAAGTTTATAAAAGAAGCACTAGTGGAACATATCAATCCTTGAAAATATGTTGGTATCATGTTTTTCAAGGAAACAAACTAATGTTGCTCACTTTACTACAGAAGCAGAATATATTGTAGTTAAAACTTGTTGTATACAATTGCTTTGGATGAAATAACAACTTCTGAATTATGAGTTAGATTACAAAGATATTCCAATAAGGTGTGACAATACTAGTGCAATAAGCTTGACAAAAAATCTAGTGTTTCATTCACACATTAAGCATATTGAGATTAGGCATCCTTCATTAACTACCATGTAGAAAAAAAGATGATGTTTGCTTAGAATATGTGCCTAGGAATGCTCAACTTGTTGATATTTGCACTAAACTATAATCACCTGATAGCTTTTATATAATTAAAAGAGAATGATTAATACAAACACATATGATCATTCATTATCAATCTGAAATGTTGTGTTTTGTAATAAAATGGTTGAAAATTATGAAGATCAAATGTTTGTGATGATGAGTTTGAAATTTTGTTGATTTGTTTGAAAATAATGATGATGACTTGCTAGAAAAGGTATTAAAGTTTCGAGAGGATAATATAGAATTTCAGAAAATAAAAAAATATAGGAAACATCATTTCTGGGATGGAAGTCACTCCCATGATCCTAGGCTCCTACTGATTTGAATGGGGTAAAAATCATTTGTGTTATTTTAGTTTCTATGTTCCCCTTTCTCTTTACATATGTCAACTACCTTGTTCCCACTTTATTTCTATCAATCTAAGTCCTCATAGCTCTTTATTTCACTTCCAACTTCATCACCCTTATCACTCCCCACACCTTATTTCACATATAATACCTAAAGTCACCATCTCCAAACCATAGAAAAGGATCAAGTGGCCAAGAACTCAAGGAGGAGCATCCTCCTCTAGAGGAATTACTTCAAGGGCATCCACAACATTAAAGTGAGTCCACTTTGCTAGCAACTCTCAAGGTAATACATCTCAACCTACCCATTCACATGAGCATGATGCAGAAGATGAAGTAGAAGTAGAAATGGGTGGTGGAGAAGGAAACAAGGGAGACATTAGAATGTTTGATTTGGGTTCACTACTAGAAGTGGTTGACAAGAAGAAGGTCCCTCAACCAAAGTTTGCCCCAGGGATCTCCTAGATTATTATTTTAGCATAGAGAGAAGAAAATTCAAGTTCTATACTACTATACTCAGGAAGGCCAGTCCATATACCTAGAAAATAGATCTTAAGTTCCTTAATAGATGTAAAGTAGATATACAAGCAAAGTTAAACTATCAAGGTCAGGGAGAGATTACAGAATATGATACCCCTATATATAATGAGCTAATTCTTATATCTTCTTCAATTGGAACGCCTGTGAATTTTGCACAAGTGTGAAGGGGGTCAATATCAAGTTTGGGACCCACATCGCATCTCCAAAGAGGCACCTAGGAGTGATTTTAGGTGTCCATTATAATGAGGATGAGCCCAGACTAAAGAGTAAAGAGCTCTTTAATGTTCTATCTACTGAGGCTTTAGGGATAGCATACAATCATACTCGTAGATATATGAAGACACATGACCTTAAAATTGAAATGAGGATGTTCAGAAAGGTAATAGAAAGTAAGATTGTACCTAAGTTAGGGGAGATTAAGCAGTTAACAACCTTTCAGCGAGAATTCTAGACATAATATATCATTATCAGAGAGAGAGTTTGCCCAAGTTGGTGTTCATAGCCTTTGGTTACATGCAACGGAGGACAAACTATTTAGTTCTGTGTGGGATGTGGCTTACCAAAATATTTGAGTGTTCTTTTTGTTCCCACTATTAGGGAAGCAGTTCTACCTAGTCAACCCAAAAAAGGACTGGGTTGGAGATACTCTTCTCAAAAGGATACATGTTAGAGAAGAGGAGTAAAAAGAAGAAATGGAGGAAAAATACAGAAGGGAAATGTCAGAAGATGAAGAATCCAATGAAGAAGAGGAGGAAAGATGGAATGAGCAAGAGGAAGGAGAAGCCATGGCACTCTCCCAATGGGGTGAAGGAGAGGGAAACAAAGGAAATGGACAGAGGTGATAGGGCATCATCTTCTTCACATGCATCACCACCAATTCCTATACTGCAACCATCTTTAGCTTTGTCGACTTAGTATTTGAAGTAAAATTCTTAAGGAGGGGGTGCAAATGATTAGACAAGATCAGTATGTCATGAGGAGGGGGACTAGGATCTCATTTGCCAACAGTCAGATGTACTACTTTCATACTTTGGTCTCCATTGTCCTACTGAGTTTACACCCACTCAGCCTACCTCACCAGCCTAGGACCCCACTCCAATCCTATTTTATTATGCACTTGAGCCTACATTTACCTTCACAGACCTTATCACCCCTCCCCCACTTCAAATGGAGCATACAGATACTCAAGCAGCACATCCTTCTCTGGCCCTAGATGTTTGACAAAAAGGGGGAGGAAGAGTGATTTTGGTTATTTGGAGAGGCCATGTAGTAAGGAATGATGTATTTTTTTATGAGTGGCCATGTAGTGAGGATAATTGTATCTTTTTTATACTTCAGTGCAATGATATTCAATTGACTAGTTTGATATTTGATTTATTACATTGATATCTGATTTGGCTTAGTTTTATGATAAATGAGTTGGATATGTGTTAATGCTTG
Source organism: Pouteria campechiana (assembly GCA_036873735.1). Taxonomy (NCBI): domain Eukaryota; kingdom Viridiplantae; phylum Streptophyta; class Magnoliopsida; order Ericales; family Sapotaceae; genus Pouteria; species Pouteria campechiana. Next base: position 9,327 of record JAYJMB010037819.1, on the reverse strand, counting down.
ACAAATGATTGTATTCTATTGATAATTATATGACACTTGGTTTGATACTTATGTGATACTTGGTTTGATGAGAATTTTATTATGTGACTACATTGTGAAAATCATTGTTCAATAAATTTTAAGTTTTGATTACCAATAGATGTTATGTTGAATATATTATTGTTATATCATGTAAGCATTGCAGTCCTGAGGTATATGTTAAGCTTGTTGGGGAAACTTAACAGTTTAGGTTTTGAATAAGAATTTTACTCCTAGTTAGACCTTTTGTAATCTATCTCATGACTTGATATTGTAGAAATTGACAAATCGACAAATTGTGTTTGAAATTAGTAAGTCAACATCAAAATACTAATACTAAAAATTCATTTACTTGGTATTAACTCAAAATGAATGATAAGGCATGATCAAATTCATGTATCGAGAAAATCATGAAATCAGGAATACTTGACTATGGAATTATAGTAGCAATGCCTCTATAGTTTTTCTGTAAAAAAGAAAAAATAATCTCAAAATCATTGAAAATGGTATGAATTTGTCAACTATCAAAAGGGGGGAGATTGAGAATGCTCAACTTGCCAATCAAATGTGCAAATCTGTGATTAGTTTAACTAGTTGTATAAAGGGAAAGAAGATATACAAAAGATTGCTTGCAGAACTAAATATGATTATTAAAATTTTAATGAGGCTATACGGATGAATAAGGTGTTCTAGCAATTTTTATAGAAGCAAGATAGTCAATTTTGAAGACATTAATATCATATGACATGATACGTGTTGATAGATGCCTTAATTGTATTGAATATGCAGAATATCTGAGAACTATTTTGTGGACATTAAGTGAACATAAGCTATATGTACAAAAATGAACCGAATAAAGAAATACAGATGTTGGGTGAATCATACCATATTTTGTGGATATGTAGTCAGTGAAAGTAATTTTTCAATGCGACCAAAACTATAGAACCAACAATGGATTGGTTAGATTGGAAAGGGTTATTGACGTAGAAATTTCTTGATGAATGGTAGTTCAGTACTGGAGAATTCTAAAAAGATTTCCGTTAACGTTAAGAGCTTAATTTGAATTGTATGTGAGAAGATGCACGGTAAAAGAGTTGATGAGGACTATTAAAGGATATGACCATGTGATTCAATAGCACTTGGTAAAAGTTAATGTACTAGGTTATGGAATAATACTACTACCACCTTCTTCCATTAAGTGTACAATATATTTCATGTGTCAATATTGCAAAAACACATGTTTAATCCTTCTCATGTATTGACAATAGAGTAGTTGCCAATCTTATGCAACCTATATTATTAGAAAATTAAAACCTCTGCTTCAGATATGGACTATAAAGAAAGATTCTTTGAAGCAACCTCACCACGTGGGAACGTTGAGAGAGAGAGAGAGA
>JAYJMB010037798.1:0-33500 GCA_036873735.1 Pouteria campechiana | reverse complement strand
TGGTGATGATTGGAGGTGCAGCTGTGCTGGCAGTGATGCCACTCAAGTTCATCATCATGGGCACCATTCTTTATTGCCATGTGATGAACACGAAAATTGGGAAATCCTTGTCTAGAGAACGAAGCAATAGAAGAATTCAGGAGTGGTGGGATTCAATTCCTGTAATTCCTATCCGTATTAGCTGACGCATTTACTGTATTTCTTTAATTTGGACCTTGTTTGGCAGATTATTCTGAGAAAGTTCTCCTGTAATGCTGTGGAAAAAGCCTGCAAGTTCTGTAACCGTTGTAATACCATGTTGTAATGCCATGGTTGATGTTGCATTGCCTCACTTCTTTTCTCCAAATTTCTCATGCTTGTTAGCTTCCCTGTAGCCGGTGGGCCCTAACAAATATAAAGCTATTTTGCATGGCATCTAGTCAAATGCCTATGATGTAATGTAGAGAAAAGAATGATGTCAAAAGAAGTGAAAAAGAATAAAAAAAAGTAGAGACAAAAGGAGTGAATGACGTAATGTAACACAAAAGATAACAATTTAAAATAATGCGAATAAAAATAAAATAAATAAACTTTTTTATGAAAATATGGAGGATAATATTTAATAACCATAAAGAAAAATAAATAGTTAAAATGTCTTATTATGTTAAATGAAAAATATAAATGGTTAGTATTTCACATTACATTGTAGGAAAAAGAGATGGAAAACTCTCTTTTCACTTGTTTTTCTTTTCATTGTTTTTCCTTTCCGGACCGAACACACTTAGTTAGTTGCTAATGTTGAAGACATTTAGTACCTGGCTTCAGTGTGAAAGCCAAATTTATGCTATTTATGAACTTTGATACACAAAACATTTTCTCCACTTCCAACCAAACTAACAATTTTTGGCGTTTTGACATGAAAAAGCGCTTTAGAGCTCCCAAAACACATAGGCAACCACCTCAGGTGCACAATGGAATAGACGAAAAAGACATGGAAAATGTAAATATTGCAAAAGTGGGGGCAAAAGAGAACGATCCGATGGAATAGAAAAAATAACAATTGAAAATAAAATAAATAAATAATAATAATAGATAAGATTTCTCAGGTGATGATAATAATAATTGAAAAAAGGTAACAATAAGAATAAAGCATGGTCGTTTAAGTGTCTTTTTCCGGGTAAAGGATTTCAGCATCGTTTGGCCAACCATTTTAGCAGCTGCACAGGTACGATGCATATAATAGGAATTAGGTGAAATATCCGAACAAGGCCCATTCCACAAGACGGATGCCAAACACTTTGCATGACAGACTTAGATAGGATTGATTAAGATTTACATATCTAGGTAAGGAGTTATAGCATAACCGAATATCAACATGTACGAAAACTTCGGTCGAGATGTATTTCTAATTACTTGTGTGTCAGTAGTTAGCTCTGTCAGTTGCCTCTAGCCTTCTCCAAGTCAGGAAGATCTGCAATCAAAATTAGATTTTTTTTTTTAAAAAAAAAGCATTAAAAGTATTTAAACCAAAATATAGAATATAAATTCAGCACAATCAACTGCATAATTTCAAACCGGCAAGTAGTTTTGTTTTGAGTATGTATGAAATTAACATGATTTGACTTTAATTTTAGATGATAAGCCCTACATCCTTCCGGAATCCAAATTATCACGCAAAAGCCATTCAACCCGTGCAAGAGGGTCCACCTTTGGATCCTTGTTTACACGGCCTCACTGAATTTCAATGGCCGAGAATTTGAATAAGTTATATGTATGCTGGGAGGCTGACTTTGGGTATTGGTTATCCTAATTTCTGTTGAATGTCAGTGGCCAGTGAAATCCACCCCATATGGATCGGATGAGCAGCAGATCCGCCACAAACAAGTTTCATGATGCGGCAAGGATGGCATTTTACATACCATATTTCTGTTCATCTTTCGACGGAAACACCGTAACAGAACCATGCACATAAGATTATCCAGCTTCTGTAATATCGCATTTGCCTCCACATTGATATGGAGTTGCACAGATACAGAGCAGGGAGTCTCATCAGTACTAGAAAACTTGTCAAAATGGATTTTGTTGAATGACCAGAAAGCAACTAAAAAAAAAAGAGGAAGATTAAATTCAAGACTTTTGGCATTGGTCTAATTTGGCAAGTGACTTGAGATTTACTACTGTAGACTTGCCAAATTACAACATGCGCTCCCAACTGCTTGGGTGATCTCAGCATGATGGAACGGAAAGGAGATAGTGAAGCAGGCCCTCTCCACCATCAGGCCTCCACCCGGAGGGGCAGAGCTGTTTTCTCCAGTCTACAAGGAACATTTGCCTACTCTCCAAGACCCAAGCTCCTGTCCAATTACATTACATCTCATCCAAATATTGCTAGCTTGCATGGCTACAGCATGTTTCTAAGTGAAATGGCAAAAGAGAGAGAGAGATAAAAATGGGCTAGAACAGGGAGAAGACTCCTTTCAAAAATATACTCCTCTATCTATAGACTTTTGGCCTGGCTTTTAGGAAATTTTAGAGAACTTGTGTGGCAAGATGATTTAATTTCACAATAATAATTAAGGCTTAAATGGGTATTTTTGATAACTAACAAGGTCAAATGAGCATCATTAGTTGGCTAAAAGAGGGGAATCAGCAGAATTATTTACTGCATACCCAAGGCTCTTTTTTGGTACAGTTGGCAGCAGGATGCGGAATGATTCATTCTGGAAACCAGGCCTCCTTTCTCTGGACATTTACCTCTAAGCAATCTTTGGTTTCTATTCCTAGAGGCTTTATTTCTTCGGGCCTTTAAGCCTTCCAAAAATGGGCCCATTTAATCCAAAGCTTACAGGATTTGGGTTAATCCTAAAGATAACAAAATTGTCTTAGAAGGGTAAGAGTTTGTCCTAAAGACACTCAAGGTGGGCTCAGTTTGATTTGAGTGCGTTCGACTTAATCCTATCAGGCTAGTCTACATCAGAAGCTAGACACAGCAGAATAAATCCATACTAAACAAAGTTCAAGATCACGGAAAGCAACAGCTACTCAAACTCACACCAACAGTACATGCTTAGGAATGATTGGTATAAAGCTAAAAGCAAAAAAGCCAAAGAAAGGTCATTTGAAGGTCTTATCAGAAACAATAAATTTTTTCCCCCTTCTGAATCCATATGAAAGTAAATGATAAGATTCATGGTTCATAGCAGCAGCAAATAAAATGCGTACAGTGTACCAAAAAGAACACAGGAGAAAAAATATTCATCAAAGGAAACTAATGATTGAAGTTATATATTAGTGAATTACTCACAGAGCATTCCTTCACCATCACTACTATCATCATCTTCTCTGTTTCCCTGCTTCGACATGAATAAAACAAATAGAATTAAAATACATTTCTGCAGCTTCTATTTAGATTTAAGAAGCGAAGAGAGAAGAGAGGGAGAGAAGCCTCTGAGTGGAAGCATAACATTACCATGCCATCATCACTGTCATCAGAACCAAACTTGTCCACTGCAATTTGAGGTAGAAGCAATCAGGTAGAGACAGAGAAAGTAAAGCTTGGAATTTTATCAATGAAAAATAGAAACTGAAAAGACAACAAAAACATGACTAGTCTTATAATTCACAGACACCAATGTGTGCATATGGGTTATGAGAACAAAACTGCTGAGCTTGACTTCCCCTTAAGTATATATAGAGGTTTTCACAAAGAGTTCACATCATTTCCCCCCCTCTTCCTGCTTGTGCTTCCTCCTTTTTTCTTTTTTCTTCCGGGAAATAAAAAGTGAGGCCCATGTCCAATATCTTTTTCAGCACAATGCACAAAATTACAAAATCATGAGGCTGCCATCCATGTTAGCCTGAATCTTGGATCACTTTGATACATAATAAGCTATCCACTTGCATTAGATCATGTGTATCTAGTGGAGCAACGCTATAAATATGGCAACTTGGTTTAACATTAACTTACACTGAATTATACGATAGTACTGATGAAGTTATTATGATAAATCTTGTATGCTTAGTGTTATGTTACAACTAAGTAGATGAAAGTTTATGTTTCTACATTATAAAAATAAATGTACACTATGATAAATATAAGAATATAAGCCATTACAAAAATAAATTCGCATCTGTATGATAAATAGTGAGAATATCAAGACAATGCTTTTACATATCTACAAATAGGGATTTCGGGTCACTAAAGAAGCCCAGTCCAGCTCCCCAAAGCTGGCTTGTCATTTAGCAAGCTGCTCAACATTAAGTCCTCAAAAGATTCTGAACTAGGAAAGCAGTCTCTCAACACTACTGTCTGATCATTGCACATTCAATGACATTTGCTACAGGTCTTTAACAGACCAAACTTTTTATTCTGTTTATTCCCACATTCAAAATTGCAGCTTCCTGATCAGCTCTATGCTTAGAGATCTCTCAGTTCATCCACCTACAAGGCTGGCTCTCATTTAGAGACAATAGCTTCCAACAGTGGCATGTTAATAATTCTGCATAACCTTTGAAGGGTTTATAACTTTGTGAGCTTAGCTATTATGACAGTTATTGGAGCCATAGCTCCACATGTCAAACATTTGCCACAAGTACATATAGTTCTGAGTGCCACAAAGATGCCTAGCTCATGAAGCAGCACATGTTGGGACTGCTTCAGAGACGGTAGCCTAGGAGATTTTAATTTAACTTATAGAAATAAATGGGCAGCATCATCTGGTGTGATGATAATGCTTGTGCCATGTGTCATTGGTGGAATAGGTTCAAGTTACGGGAACAGCCTCTCCAAGAAATGGAATAGGGCTGCAAACATCTTACCCTCCCAAACCGCCACATGGGTGGAAGCCTTAAGCACTGGCACATCCTTTATAGAAATGAATTGCCAGTTTTTTTATCTTTTCACTGCATAACTTTTATTGCATAGTTGTTATAGATTCCACCTTGTTTATCCTTTATAGTACTCTGACTTCAATTAGGTACTATAATAAACTTACACTTGCTAGACTCTTCTTCATCTTCATCAGACCACTTGTTCCAGTCAACTTTGATGTATGGAGCAGGTTTTTCATCGGATTTCAGCAGTCTCTTCCACCAGCCCTTCTGCTCCTTCTTGATGTAGCAAAGTATATTCCTTAATCCGATATTTATCTTGCTTCCCTGGATAAGAGAAGAGGGGGAGTCACCAAGCATTAGAAGTAATACATGGTGAGGAGAAGTCACATAAAGAACATCATTTTTTTCCTTCCCTGCTCAAGAAAAAGTTTTCCAAGCTCCAGAATAGGAGTACAATGACAAAAATCAGACTTGAGAAAAATAGAATGGATTCAGTGCATTCAACAAACGTATGACATTAGACCTCCATAATAAAATTGAAAATTACATTGTATTTATCACTTATGTCAGCCAGGGATGTTTTGTTCTCCCACAGCAAGGAGAAGTAAACAGTGTCGCAAATAGAATGACCGTCTGTTAAGTCAGTTCATAGACAGAGTTTTGAACTGTCATATTTTACATACGCATGTAGGGCATTCACTTAGATTGGCCAAGTTAGAATTTTCAATATATTTGTATATATCAATGTTTGTATTATCAACAAATACCTGTTTATCGGTGGCACAGAAAAAAGATATTATCGTTTTTATCGGAAATATTATCATTTTTTCTGAAAAATTTATCAGAAAAATAGAAAAAATAGAAAAATAAAGAAAATTTGAAAGATTTTCATTGAAACTTTGTAATAAATTATAATAAATATAAAAACACCATTTGAGAAAAAAAATAGATTACAAAGCCACACAACAAACCCAATTTCAACCTGAAACATACCAAACCAAAAATTAATTTTATTCTTTCCCATCCACACTACATACAATACTCTTGAATATACAAATCTTCATAACATATGCATCCAACAATGTCTAATAAAGACTCTAAACATTCCAAAAAAATTAAGAAACATATTTATAATTATTTGAAAATAATTTCCTTTTCCACAATTTAAAAAAATAATTACTTAAAATTCAAAATAAATTAAAAATAAAAAATGTAAAAAATTATAATATAAATATATAATCATCCAATAACATACAACCTTGCACAACCAAAGCTTATTAGAATTTTTTAAGTGCTTAATTACCTTTTAATAACTTTTCATATTTATTATATATAAATTTGTAATAAAAAATAGTTATATATTGAAATTTGATCTGTTTGCTTCACACATATGTTAGTAAACAGATGATATAAATGGGATTTAAAAAAAATAATTCCCTAAATTATTATATTTATTTAATTAAAAATTAATTTAAAATTAGGGATTAATTTAAAATTAGGAATTAATTTAAAAAAAATGTTTGGATGAAAAAGAAAGCTCAAAATATGTAATCATGTTAATATTATCATGATTTAAAACCTCAAAGTGTTGCATTTGAAGGAAAATATTAATTTAAGGCTTTTTCCATAAAAATTCCTTTTTAAAAATTTTAAAAAAAATGAAAAACCTGTAAAGAAAATTTAATTCTTTTGAAAGTTCTATCATCTTAAAAACGTTATCAAACATATACATCATCAATTTTAGGCTCAATCAAATGATTTGGGGGAAATCCACAATTTGCATTTTCTTCCCCAAATCTTCAAAAATTTCCCAAATCTACCAACGAATGTTGTTTAAATCTGTTACAATCAATATAAGAACATAATAAAATGAAAGAACAATCAATTTCGAATGAAAAGAAAAAAAGAAAAAGTGGAGAAATCTCACTGTTTTTGCGAAAATAGTTTCTAACGCTTAAACCCTAAAAAACAAGATTTGATCTTGAAAATGTTATTTTTCTTCTACAAAATAGAAATGAAAGTTTCAAAAATTACTATTCTATATGGGAGAGGAGTTTTCGTAGGTAAAGAAATGAGTTTGGGGAGATGGGAAGCACAATAGCTTCCGCAAGAGGGGTTTTTACGACCTGATTCGATTTTATTGTTTAGGAAATGTGATAATATTGATATTATCTCTAGATTTTATCAATAAATTGATAAAATATCGATAAAATTAACGATAATATCGATACTCAAGGTAAAATGAAGATAAAATCATTTTTCAATTGTTATTTTTTATTGATGAGTGGCTGGATCGATATTATCAATGATAATATCATCGATTTTATCAATATTAAGAACACTGGTATGTATGTGTGTGTATATATATAGATAGATAGATAGATAGATATGAGAAAATAATTCAGTGTTGCATGTACCACTGAAGTGAGCTAGTGGTACCATTCCATTTTCATTTGGGCCCACCGCAATGATTATCTGAAATGTAACTTAAACTTTAATCTTATCATTATCTATTTATCTATGAACCCAAAGATCATCCCAATCAAAGACTTATGTTGATCACAAAGCTAAAATCATTTGAAAGCGAATCTCGACCCATTAAAATTATTGATTCTTAGAGGGACCCATATAATTTTTATTAAACATTTGAACCATCTGTAGTATCCATCCCATCTAAATGATTGCATAGGGTTTTATAATATTACAATACTTGAGTAAATGAATCTTAGTGAATTTCAAATTTTACATGCATTTTTATACTATTTTAAAAGGCATGGTCCAAGAACACTCCGATCAAAATACTTTTAGTATCTTATAATGTTAAATACAATAGTCGAATGGAATTTATTATAAATGAGCCCAAACAGAATGATATCACCAATTCACATTGGTGGTACATGAACCATTGAAGTGCAACCCATGCATGCATGCATTCATGCAAAAGTAGATTTCGATGCCTTTTGAATTGGGTCCATTCAAAGGCCACCAAAGAGCAAAAGGCCAATTCATAATTTGATCCAAAGCAAGTGGTAATCATTGCCTAATTAATGTGAAAGGCTTCCAGTAAAAGACTTTGTATTTAAAATTATACCTCTGGACTTATCGTTCCATAGAGTTCCAGGTTCAAGTCAAAGGATTCTCCTTGAGGACCCTTGGCAGAGAAGCTAAACAATCCCTGAGGCTCAGTTTTCACGGCAACATTCTTTGCATCCGGCAATGAAATTGTTAGGTAAATCTTATCAGAGCGTTGTGCCCACAGAACCTCTGGATGCCGACTGAAGGCAGAACACAGAAATTGTTACATCACTAGTCTATTTCAAGCAGCAAGCATCAAACTTCTAATTGGCTAGTATAATTTTTACTTACACAAAAGGAGAAAGGAACAGAATATATCAGAAAACATATATGCCAGGGCCTGAGTCACAACAAAGATAAAGAAAGTCTGGTTTTGCAAGGTAGCGGCATCAACACAGGCTTCATGGGGTACCACAGTGGTATCTTATGAAAAAAAAATGTAAGATATTACACTATTTAATATGTTAAAAAATAAAAATCAAGATTTCAAGCTTTACATCAGCATTTCCAATTTCAGCAACCAAATGCCCCCATATTAAAATAGTGTGAAAACTTTATGCTCACAAATAAACTGTTAGACAAAATAACAAAGTTAAGGTTTGTCTTCATGCCAAGTTAGGCAATGGAGAGAAAATCAGAACAGAATGATTAAGGGAACAAAACAACAAATCAGAACCTTGGCATGGTAACTATATCACAAAAAGACTTCTGGCATGTCACAGCTATTCTTCGGCAATGCAAACTGATGCAGGTTAAGCATGGTTTTGTGAATTGCTGAAGATGATACTGAAATACAACAATAAAACATGAAATTGATAAAAGTGCCAGCTTATCCCTTCTTATTTCGTTCATTTGGGGATGGGGAAAAGGTAAATGTGAAAAAGTATGAGAAAAAAGAGGGAGCGACGTGATGAAATAAAGGGTAATAATTAAAAATAAAGCGAATAAAAACAAAATAAGTAAGCTTTTTATATATAAAGAAGTGAAATAATGATTAAAAATATAAGTAATAATAAAAAAAGTAAAATTATTTAATAGTTAAGATGTCAAATCATAATCATTTCAAAAGGTGTATAAATGGGAGGGAAAAAATACGGAAAAGTTTTCCACTCATTTTTTCCTCATCACCAAACATACCCTCAAAGTCCATACAACTTTAACTCAGCCAATTCCATCAGTTAAATATAAATTTTCAAATGGAATAGACCAATTTAGGTGGTGTTGCTAATATGACTCCGGGCCAACCTTTGCCCATGCAAAGAGCCAAGCCGTTATGCAAGCCACGGAACAAGCCAGCCACAATTCTTAGCTAGTGCAAATGCATTGATGGTGAGTTCAAATCATCCATTTGGTGGGCCACAACAATCCATAAACAACGGTAAAAAAAACGAAAAACAATAGAAGGCACTCAAAGCTGTCTATTTTAGCCTTCAAATAGGCAATGGGGAAAGCATGCCAACAGTTATAAATTCATTAGATGCTACTACCATTGAACTGAGCGGCTTCCACACCACGGGCCATCAGAGATCGGACCAACGAGTTGGACGGTCCAGATTCTCTTCTACAGGCTCATGCACGACATAAATGAGACAATAGCCGATCGAAAACGGAATGCAAGAATCTCAGAGCCCTATCTTTGCTTTCCATGAGCAAGCGCAATAGATAACTACCTCAAAGCATGTTTCAAGCACAACAAGACGCGGAACTGACATCCTGCTCGCAACCATTCCCCACCCTCTGAGATATACGCAAAATGGAGAGGAAAAGAAAAGAGCAGTGATAGGTACCTCATTTCTTTTCGAATCTCGAAAGACCTGCAGCGGTAGAGAGTGAAAGTAGTGGCGAACCCTAGAGAGCTGAAAAGGGTTCGACGACAAAGAAACGGAAGGGAAGGAGAGCTTGGAAGAAACGCGATGGACTGATATGCTGTACTTGCAGGCAGGAAAGAAACAAAAACCAAAAACACTTTTGTGGCCGGAAGAATAAAAAGATAGTACGGCACACACGTGGCCCGTTTTAAAACATCGTTTAATCATTCTTGACACGTGGACGGACGGCGGACAAGCGCTGTGAGATGTGACCTTTCAATGTTTGCCAAAGGCGCATTTAACGATGAATTTTTGGCAGGAAGTGGTACACATCGGCAGTTTTATTGGCAGAAGTGGTCCATGAAATAAAAACATTTTCACTATTATTTGTGCGTGTCGGCGGATGACGAAGAATATGTCCGAATGTTTATTTTATCAATTTTCTGTCTACATTGAAAAAATGCTTTGCGATACCGGCCAAACAATCCTAAGCTTCTCAATACCGCTTTTATGTTTTTAAAAAATACGTAAAGACAAAACCGGTCCAAAAACAGTTTGATTCTTTGATTCAACTTGGAGTAAACATGTTAAGGTTTTCATACAAACCGTTGCAGTCGATTGTTGTTTTTGGTCCAGATATTACTTTTACAATGTCGTGCTCTGATGGCCGCGTTTAGCAATGTCCATTGGCGCTAGGAAGATGGATTTGTTGCGGTCTAATAATTCCAAATCTTGCATGTCATTCGATCTTTATTCACTTTATAATTTGCATCATTTCTAAGAATGAAAGCATCACAACATCTTAATTTTTCGTTGGAGAGTTTCGTTTTTTCTTCCTCTTGATCAATGTTTAGTTGGATAGATATAAAAGGAATTGATAAGAACAGTGCCAGGAATGACTTCAATTATAAAGTGAATTAAAAACGAAAGAAATAAGCCTTTTTTAAATAAAAAAAAGTTAAGTACAGATAGGGAAAAATATGTTTGTTAGGTAGATATTCAGGATTCAAGTTTTCATTTTCCGGATTTTTTTTTTTTCTGGCAAACCCAACAAATGTGAAAGAAGTTCATTATCCACAGACAAAATGGATCACATATTTGGGTGAATTCCATGGGCCTGGCATATCAAAGGGCACAAATACAGTTTGTAAATATGAACTCTTAAAACTAACATCTGATACCATTACTAGATAGTGCAGTTAGTGCTAAGCATTTACAAAAGAAAATAAGCACAAAATTCAACTACTGTCAGAATTTAAAAGAGGCACAAAAGTCTACACATCTAGATCAATTTAACCATCCCACAAATGAAGGCAATTTTTCCAGAATAAATTGATCTAGACAAAAATCTGAATGTGCACCAATGGATAACTTCACATCTTCAAACATACATGCACGACTCTCACACTAGGGTCCGTCATTGGCTTACGTTTGCTTTTAATTGCTTCTTACTCAGTCCTCTTATGTTTGTTTTCCTCCATTTCTCTTCTAGCACTTTCAACTGTTCCAATCTCCAGTCCTACCTCTGAGGCTTCCCTATAACTAAGTCCAAGGCTCATCATGATATGCTTTTTTTTCCAGACCTATGCCGAATCAAAGACACCATGTTTGGACAAGGGATACAGCAAAGATCACACCATACACTCTTGTTTTCTCTCCCACAACTCAACTCTTCACGCTTAGATATATGACTTTTTCCTTCACAATGTTGTCTGAGGTTACGCATGCTTGTGCAGCTAACATGACAAATATCACAGTAAAAGTCAGCCGGTTGTGGACTACTCAGTGGTTTCCGATCATAAACTTCACACCTCCTCAAGTGTTCTCTGTCTTGAAAGTGCTCATGAAGACTACAAAAGTTTGAGAAGGTCAAGGAGCAGATGTCACAGTGCAAGGCACCTAATGGTTTGTATGCAGGTGGCCGTTGTTCATAGTCCTTGCACTTCATTAGACGTTTCTTTCCTTGAAAGTGTTCTTGGAGGTCAAATGCGCTCAGACAATGCACTCGACATACATGGCAGCACAACTCAGCTGCGTGCAAGCTAGAGGATGATTGATCATTGCAAAGCTGCTCTATCTCCATGCTCAAGCTCTCAATTTCCATTGATTCAGTCCTTTTTTCTATGGACCTCAGAGGCAATCCCTGATGCATAAGAAGATAATAACGCAAATGACTATGCAGTAAAAAAAGAAAAATGAGAAGCATTATCTCATATGTTTTTTTAATCAGTGGTCATCATCAGGGGCATGGCATTCGCCCAACTACTTGGGTTCAGCTGATTTCGTTTTGCCAACCGCTCATCCAAAGTAACCAAATTCATATCCCTTCATACCAACTAGATGCGGTGCTTTTAGATCTTCTTCTTAACCTTATTTCAAGCCCTTCACTCAGATACGGTGGTCCCCTTACTATTCCTAGTCCCTATTGGATGTAAGGGACCCCTGCCAATCTGTTCCCAGGTACTTTGTTAATTAAATTGTTTCCTACCAACAACAACTAAAACAAGAAAAACCAAACCAACGAGAAAAAATGTTGCCAAATACGACTTAAATATAGGATCTACTCAACAAAGCATGACACTCTAAACTTCAGATGAATGAACCTGTTTAATACAGAGTACAATGATGCAAAACTGCATCCTAGTACTACTAACTAAAAATTAAATATTGTGTTTAACTTCAACCAGCCAATTTCATGGCTGCTCCAACCCTTAAAACATCTGTCAACTCACACCTGACACAATGTCAACTGAAATCCAACTTGGGTAGATGGTTACACTCTACAGGCACCAGATACAAATATCAGCACAAGTGAAGTCCAAATTGTACTCCTCAACAGGGCAAACAAATACAAGCTGGGAGTTCAGATCTTTGGGTGACCAAACCTGATGCAAATTCCAAAGGACATGAAGACCCCCTTCCAAAGAGCCAATGCCTAGAGGCTCTTCTGCATTGGAGTTGGATTAGATTGGACATATAGTTGACGGCCTGATAAAACTTCAAATGGTTTCAACCTTTAAATTCCAATCCAACGCACTAAATTATTCAAGTTAAAGACAGGTTTAGAGCAATCGGTCCAAGTTGGATCTGATCCAAATAAGTACAACTCGACTTTGCATTACATTTTAATCCATGAACTTTTGAGTGCATTTGGAGCAATCATTCATCCCACTCACCTGAATTTGGATGGGCTTAAATCCCCTGATTACCAGCATGATGACAGCTATTCCCCTGCCTTCACAGATGAAATTGATGGTAACGCATCTCATTATTCACCCTTTACCCAGAAAACTTTCAAAATGCTTGTTTGAACGCTTGATTATCAAAACATATCATACAAGCAGACCCCAAATGACAACTCAGATCAACAGCAATGATGGCAAATGACTGTAATAATTCTGCATTAAGTGGTGAAAATTTTACTTCATCCAATAAAGCAATCTCCTAGGACCACATACTAAAGTATTTAATGTCCTTAGGATCACCATTTTCTATGACAGTGGAAGTTCTATTACAAATGGAGGAAGACAGCGACAATTCCACACCCAAACCTGCACCTCTCATCAATTGAGTGGCCAAGTAGAGAAGGGGAAAGACCAACCTCTTTCACCATAGAGGGAATTGGCAGCTCACCAGGATCATCATAAGAATGATAACCTAGTTTGTCCCTTCTCTCCACTTCCATGTGATTTTCCAACAAGCAATCTGGCAGGGGCATATGCATGCTGCTGTTACCAGTATTCTGATTGGGAAAACAAGGATGAGTATGATACTGAACAACCACGTTACGATTCGAAGGCAGTATGTCGTCGACATGGTGAGATTGGCAAAGACCGCGTTGCCTTCCCAACCATTGCAAGAGGTGAAGCCTCGGGTTGCCGTGAATCTGGGAATTCAGTAGGAGGAGGAGCATGGAGGCAGTTACATCTATCTTCTTTCTTGATAGATTCTCGCAGAAGCCTGCGTCTGTTGTCTGCCTCATCGAAGATGCATTTCAGAATTTCGGGCGACTGTTCGAAAGAAACCCTTCCGCCGCTTTTACGAAATTCATTGCGAAAATACCGTTCACGGTCGACGACCCGATCCCACAGTGAACGAAAATCAGCGCCGCCTCTGTTGCTCCCTGCTGCGCCCATTTCCTCGTACCCACAAGCTTCTGCTATAGCAGCTTCAGGTCAAGAAGCAGAGAAAGACAAATGAAGGGATTTCCCACGAAACATCGAGAACAGAGGCAGCAGAAGCAGAACTAGGAGAAATCGTGAGATGCAAAAAAAGCCTTTTGTAGAAATGTTGGGAGGAAGAATAACGCTGTGGCAGTGAATGCAAGAGAAGAGACCGCGTTACTCGGGCAGTACGACGATTGATACACAGTCACTGAGAAATGGAAGGGGCGGATGCGAGCAATGAATGCTTGAATTTACCAAACAAGCGCACATAATCAAAGTTAGTAGCTTAGTTAATACGGCAATCAGCTTGAAACTATCCATTTCAAGGCCTACGACCAGAGCAATCTCCGGACTCCGGCCAATTAGCCCCTTTCTACGCAAAAGATAGGCTTAAATAATTCCCAGAATTACAGTCCATATGTCTCGAATGTGCCTAGCTAACGATTGCAATTCAATTTTAATAATACAAATTTTTGTCCTCGCAGTACTTTTACTACATAGGAAGATCAATTCAGACGACGATTAATCACGTTTCCCATAGACAAGCACATCCCTACATAGAATAGAAATTACTAGTGTTGATGGCTAGGAGGACTGCTTCAGTTTGTATCCTTGAGCTTCGTCTCGCGGTCCGTAGAGAGGAAACTATAGACGACCGTGTCTGTCGCTTTTCCTTTGAGGAGGCAGTACTTCCTCAAGATACCTTCTCTAAGGAATCCAGCCTTCTCAAGGACTCGTTGCGAGGCAGGATTCTCGACAGATGTTAGGGCCTGGAGTCTCTCCATGTGAGGCCAATCTACGAATATAGTGTCGAGCACCATTCTGACTGCTTGTGTTGCGATGCCTTGGCCCCAGTATTTGGACCCCAGAAGAAACCCAAGCTCACCTCTGCACTTATCGCTGTCGGATCCTGGATTGATTAGGATCATGCCAATCGGGCGATTTTCCAAGCATATGGCCCGGAACCATGGATGGGGAAGGACGGTCTTCTTCATGTAGTTGAGAAGGTCTTCCTTGGATTTGTATGGCTCCCAGTGGCAAAAGCGAGCGGCCTTCTCGTCGGAAGCCCATGCCATGAAATCATCCGCATCGGAGAGATCAAAGGGCCGGATAGAGAGCCGGTTGATCTCCATTTTTTGTCCTTATTTCCGACCCCTAATCCACAGGTTATATATACATATAAAAAATAATAATAATAATAATAAAAAAGAGAGAGGACCGACGGGCGCGCAAGAAAATATCTTGGATTTTGTAAATGATGCAAACCCAGCGAGGGAGGTGGAGAAACGAAGAACAAGTGTAAAAACGTTGAATTAAAGAATAAGACGTAAAAAAGGGGAAGTTTCTTTAAATTTTAAAATAATTTTTTATTTTTTATGAAACTCCGTCCAATCATCTAACTTAACACTATTTCTTTATTTAATAATACGATAATTATATGAAAAAATACTTAAACAAGCTTAAAATTAGAAACTGTCTATTGTCTAAAATTATTTCATCTCTTATATCGTTTAAAATTATTTCATCTCTTATGAGATCCACAAGCATACAATTTTTGCATCAATGTCTTTGAAAGCCTTTATCCAATATTAGTTCATAATGTTATAAAATTCTGGGATATTTGAGAATATGTTTAGATTAATATAAGTAATTTTTATATATTATGTACAAATTTATGTATTTTTAAATGATGTGACCAACATCTTTGAATAAATTGATTCTATATGTCTTGATTAAAGTAATGATATTAAATGTAATTGTTGAAATGGATTTTATCAATGCTCAAGTATACAAATAAATAAAAATAAATTTCATAAAGTTAATACATAAAAAGGCGTGCTTGAAATGATGTTAGCAAAATAAGTTTTTCAAAAAAAAAAAGCAAGAATAATTTAAAAAGTAAGTAATGTTTGGAAAAGTAGTTAAAACATTATAAGAAAGACGCCTTGAGTAAAATTCTTAGGGATAGACAAAATACAACTTATAAGATGAAATGAAAATGTGAAAAATTCCTTTAAAAACGAACCAAAAAAAAGGATGATGGTAATGCTTTTGGAGATTATATTAATCGTTAATCAAATCAAATGAATTAGGTAATTGTTTCCCAAATCACTTTTAGAAAATCCCCCTAGGGATTGTATAATTGTCTAGGCAGGTTCCCTTGGAGCGTTGGTGGTGGATCTGCCTGGATGATGATTGAAAATCCCTTCAATATTTTCATATTTTCTCTTTCTTTCGCAGTGAGAGGTCCCATCACATCACAATGATTGGCATGGATTCTAGCGAGCGTGCGCTCTGTCATTCCCATGTCAGGATATGGCACCTAAAATCGGGTTTTACATTGGCGCTATTGCGGTCTTACTCCTTATGCCACAGCCAGATTGTTATAAAGGTTGGCCTTAACTTAATAATCGGTCTTGACTCCCTTTACTGTTGCATAATATGTCTCGTAATGAGATTGTTTATTTGTAGCAACTGTTGTAGAAGCATATTTGATTTGAAGCTTATGTGGTACTTTTAGAACTACTTACTCGGCTATGGAAGGCGAGAATTGACTCCTGGTAAATGACTGATTGATAGAAAATTCAGTTTCATCGTAACTTAATTGATGAACTTTATCACAGATACACTAATCCTTGAACTTTACCCAAATTGCTCTTAGAGAATACTATTTAGAAATCTTATAAGACAGATAAAAAGGTCAAGGGCGTAGGTATCATATCTAAGTTTGAAAGGGTTTTTTCCCATGACAAAAAAATAAGCACCCACGGGAAATTAAAAAGAAAAGGACTTTTCACAGCATCAATGCTTGATTCGTGGCTGTTTAGAGGACTTCTTCCGCTTGATCTTCCACCTTCGTCTTTCGTTCCGTTGAAAGGAAGCTATAGATCAGCAAGTCCCTAGCCTGCTCTTTGCGGATGCAGTACTTCCTCAAGAGGCCTTCTTTGAGAAATCCAGCCTTCTCAAGGACCCTTTGCGAAGCCGGATTCTCGACGACTACCAGAGCATGGAGTCTCTTTAAATGTGGCCAATCCACGAATACTGCATCAATCACCATCTCCACTGTTTGTGTTGCTATTCCTCAGCCCCAATATTTCGACCCCAGCGCATACGCAAGCTCGGCTCGGCAACTCTCATCGTCCAATGCTGGGGTGACTGCAATCCAACCGATTGGCCGGTTTCCCAAGCAAATGGCCTGGAACCATGGATGGGGAAGGACACTCTTCTTCATGTAGGAGAGAAGGTCTTCTCTGGAAGTGAATTGCTCCCAGCTGCAAAAGCGAGCCACCTTCTTGTCCGACGCCCATGCCATGATATAGTCCACATCCGAGAGAACGAAGGGCCTGAGAGAGAGTTGGCTGTCGCCCATTTTCACTTTTGTTTCGCCGCACCCGGATAATATCTCCGTCGTTTGCGAAAATTACCCTTCCAAGACTAGCAGCAGTATAAGTTGGCCGCCTCCTTCGACAGCCGCAGAAAAATGAAACTGCGCGAGGATCCCGGGGAGTGAGCGTTCTCTGCTCACCAGAGGCGGCCAATCCTTTACTTGCGCGTCCTCAAAAACCCTCTCGTTTCGTTTCTTGCTTTTTCCCTTTCTTTATACATACAAATATACTGAAGATTAGTGATATCGATGGAATGTTTATAAAAGCCTTGAAATCACTGTTTCTCATGATGCAGCCATGTAAGACTCAAATCATATTAAATTCTTCAAATTGGGCCTGAATTATCACTACAAGGCTATTTGAATTGCAAAAAATCCTGCGAAATTAAGCGTGACGGGTACTATGTAAGAAAGGAACATTTGATTCGATTTTATTCTTCCTGCCCATCATTGACGGTTGATTCCCCCTCCGGTTTGCTGGCTTTCTTTTCAGCTATGGATGTGCTCTAGGAAAACTTTGACCTGCTAATCAGGCACGCGCCACTCTACCATGACACAGCGAATTTTGCTTTCATGTGCTGTTGGATAGAGGAAAAGAGAACTCCAAGGTGCATTTTAGAGTCCATAGCATCTCCCCAAAATCAAAATTCTCCCCCTGCCATGGACCTTAATGCTACATCTAGGAACCTTCCTGCTCCTGGACGATCTTCATGCCGCATCTGTTTGCTGATGTGCCTTATTTAGTGACAAATCAAGAGGCGAGGCAGCAAAGCAAAACGTCCAGATACGGTGAGAATAGATGAGATGGCCATATTCCCAAGCTCATTGTGGAAATGACGGAAGAAAGAAAAAGGAAGAATAGGGAAAATACCAGGCACGCTCAGCTACAAAGCACTAAATAATTCATTCCCCACTTTCCATACAGCTGTTATGATCAACAGGGGGCGGCAACTACCGGAGATATCTGAACAATTCTCCCAATTACACTGAGGTGTCTACAATTTGCTAGACGAATATTGTAATTCAATCCAATTACACAATCCTTCTCATGTTATTTTTACTATAGTAAAAGAGCAATTGTAGATATGATTACGCACAATTCTGGAAGACAGAGCACACCCGAGCGTGGAAAAGCAAAGTTTCGCAACACACAAGCTCCACTGCCGCAAGGGTTCCTTCAGCTTGCGTCTGTGAGGTTGGTCTTTCGATCCGTCGAAAGGAAACTATACATCACTGAATCTCTGGTCCGTCCCTTCTGGATGTAGTACTTCCTCAAGATGCCTTCTTTAAGAAACCCGGCCTTCTCGAGGACCCTTTGCGAGGCAGCGTTCTCGACAACGACCAGAGCCTCGAGTCTCTCGAGATGAGGCCAGTCCGCAAAAATAGCATCGATCGCCATCTTGACTGCTTGCGTTGCTATTCCTTGCCCCCAGTATTTCGACCCAAGAACATACCCAAGCTCGGCTCTGCAGCCATCGTTGTCGGATCCTGGATAGGCCGAAATCGCGCCAATTGGCCGGTTTCCCAAGCATATGGCACGGAACCAGGGATGGGGGAGGACGGTCTCCTTCATGTATCTGAGAAGTTCTTCCTTGGAAGTGTATGGCTCCCAGCGGCAAAAGCGAGCCACCTTCTCGTCCGACGCCCATACCATGAAATCATCCACATCGGAGAGAGCGAAAGGCCGGAGAGAGATTTTGCCGTCATCCATTTTTTCTTGCTTGGCTTGTGATCTAAGAAATGGAGTTGTGGATGGGGTTATCAAAGTACTAGGTGTTATATACAAGCAAATTATCTTTTGCCGTTTTCGGGTTATTTTCAAAACAGTGCCCAAAGTTTGCGAAAATCCTAAATACCTGTTTAACTTTTGGATTTTCATATTTAGTATTTTTTCAAATTCATGCCCAACCTTCATCTCCCATTTTCAAATCGGTGCCCATATCACCGAAACTCGCCGGTCGGCCGGTTTCCAAAATCTCGTGACCATATTACCCCTGGTATGGAAGAAGGGAAGTGAGTTTTTTGGGTCATTTCCAAAGCCCTGTAGTTTATTCGGTGCGGGCTACATGCGATGAGATGAGAAGAAAAACCCACCTCTCCCTTCCGTCGGTCTCCAAAACATTCTCCCCAAACGACACCTCCACACCAACCTTATTCTCCGACAAGCACTCAATTGGAAGGCCCTCTTTCGCCACAGAGGTAGGGGCAACGGCATCGCCTCCCTTTCCGAGCAGCTCCTCAAGGTAGCAGCAGCAAAAACAAAAGTCGTAGAGCATGTAATAAGCCTAGGGATGGGGTGCTCGGCGATGGGGGGCATTTCAAGCCTGTGGCTACCAAGCTCAAGGTAACAAGTTGAGGAAGCGAAGGTGGACTTCTAGAGCCTCTGGAGAGCTAGAGTTTTGGCTTGGGTTCGGACACCGAAAGACGACTGGGTTAGCTCCATGACTGCAACTTCGCCTGTGATCTTCGCCTTCTTCGTGCATTTTCCTATGGATTCTTAACTCGTTCACTGTAATTAACATAGCATACATCGATGAAAATAAACTGTAAGGCTTTGGAAATAACCCAAAAAACTCACTTCTCTTCTTCCATTGTGTCTGGTGTATTGTGGTCACAAGATTTTGGAAACCGGCCGTCCAGCGATGTCAGTTGATAAGGGGCATTGGAAATGCGAAATGAAGGTTAGGCATGAATTTAGAAATATACAGAAGTTTGGTAATGGATTTGGGATTGTCACCAAACTTTGGACACCCTTTTGGAAATAACTCACCGTTTTCCTTCCGCCCCTTGACCGTTTGGAACTTGGGTAGTTTTGGATTAAGTTAAGGTAAACCCAATTCTAATTCAAATTAGAAAACCTCCACTTAATATAAACTGTAATCCATTTTCTAAAACATCATTTCAAACTAAACCAAAATTGTAAAATCTAATTAAATTCAAGTTAAAAATAGATTGATAATTTGAATTTATAATTCTCATATAAATTTTGAATTATTAATTCTTATATTTATATTATCACTTTAAATAAAATTTATAAATGTTAAAATTTGAATGTAATCATAATTAACATGTAAGATAACATAATTTGATAATTAAATTAAATTTAAAATTAAATCGTATGGTTCTTTCCAAAATATAATTTGATATAAAATTCATGATAAATTTAATTATTATTTTCATATATTTAAAGTTATTATAAGATATAATATTGTGTTTTTTTAATGTTATAACTCGCATAAAATGTCAATTTTTAGCCTATTTTAGCTATTTAAAATTTTAAGTTATTTAAATTAAGATATTCAATTTTAAATTTTGGGTTATTTAGATTAGAGTAACTTGGTTCATATTTTAGGTTATTTACAACTCAAATCAAACCATATTATAGTTTGATTTGGATTAGACCTAAAAAACTTTCAACTCAAACCATTTAAAATTTAAATTGTTCATGGAGGTTTTGGGTTAATTCATACCATTTAAAATTTGAATTGTTTATGGAGGTTTAGGGTTAACTCATGGATATCTTTAAAAACATTTGTTTTATGTGAATGAGATTGTCTTAAGGCTGAAATTATTATTCCAAACAACATATGCATGATAAAACAACATTAATTTATTTTTCTACTATCAATACTAGGAGTGCAATTGAGGTCAATTAGTATTATGTTGAGTTTATAATAATCCTAGTTTGGAATATAAAATCTCTACTCAAACCAAACCATTACCTTTTCTCTAAGATAAACTTAAATTAAATTCAATGTAATGATTGGAATTGATAATTCTCGTGTATGCATCACATCAATTTACATGAAATATATAAATATTATTATAGTAAATACATTTATTATGTAAATAATTAACTATGAAACTATTGACAAACATTGTAAATATTGTCAATAAAATATAATAAATAACAATCCAAAATATCGGTCTTGAAATCAACACAAACAAGTATTTAAGATAATGCAATTGGAGTATCATTTTAAATTAGAAATCAGCTTTTATAGGTAGTTACAAAATGTAATTCAATGAAGAAAGTGAGACTTATTTAATTGATAATTTTATATATTTAAACTTATATAAAATATAACATTGTATTCTTATTTGAACATTTGTGCCTTGACCCACCTAGAAATAAGTGAATCATCTTTTCTTTTGTGGTTTGGTCAAGAAATTTGTTGATATTTTTATATCTATTATTTTTCAGTTATGACAATCTAGGAAATATATTTATTAATATTTTCTTATTTTATATTATAGAAAATATAAATATAAATTAATCATTGCTTTCAATCATTTATTCAGTAATAAGCTGTATATAGATTTTTGGGTTAGTTAGGTAAGATATTTAGTCCATAATTTGGAGTTATTTAGGTTAAAATTTTGTAATTCAGTTCCGGTTAAAGTTAAACCCGAATTTGATTAGTTAAAACATGAATAATATCAACATAAACCATTTAAAATTCAGATTATTTAGGTCAGTTTTGAGTTAACCCAAACCCAGTTGTTTACTTGATTAAAACACGAGGAAATTGACTATTGAAACCGGCCTACTAATGGGCTGTAAGCCTGTTCCAGTGTCTCTAAATAATAACTGGGTCTCCAGGATCAAGTGGCCCGTTGGGCTAAGCCTTGGGCCTGGTCTGTTACACTCAATTCATTCCAGCGACATGCGATCTTCGTCGCGCGCTCACGAATTCTCGATGCCCTTGCATGCCCTTCTTCCCTGTCGCGTGATTGCTCACGTGACAGAAATAAAAACCTACTTTCTTAGAAAAGAAACCCACTGCCCTCTTGCAGCCCCTGACCATAACAAAAACCAGAGAAACAAACCGGAGCTCTTACAAACACTGAAACAGATATGGGAGGCCACGAGCCCTAAATCCACATCCTCCCCCGATACCTTCTCGATCAATTCCCCCGATCGAACAATGGATCCCGCCGCCTCTCCCAACCGTATATCATCAAAAGCCCAGGTTCTCCAATCCCTAGCCTCTGGCCCACTCGCCTCCTCCATCTCCTCCCTCTCCGCCTCTTCAAGACCCATTCCCACCGAAAAAGACTTCCATTTTTACTCCAACTTCGACGAATTCAAGCTCCCAATCAAAGCTATATCGGAGAAATCCGAATCTTTGCTGAAGAGCATCTCATTCGGCCGCGGCCCTGTGTCGGTTTTCCCGTCAGGCGCCGACCCCGACGACGCCTACGACTGGCTCGTCAACCTCAGCGACGAGATCTTCGAGCGAATCGATGTTTCTTTCGACGAGTTCCAATGTGCCAGGAAGCAAGAAGAGCGGCTGGGTGTTGCTGCCGCGGTGACGGACGGGTTCCAGCTGGTGTACGGGAAAAGGAAGAAGAAGGGCGGCGAGGGTAATTTGGAGGGAAGTGGGGGTCGTGATTCAGCTGCGGCGTCGATGGTGAGGATGGCTTCTAAGGATGCGAACAAGACGGGGGAGCGGCCGCGGGTGCCGTTTCACATACCGACTATTCTTCGCCCTCAGGATGAGTATGGCATTTTGGTGAATAATTCCAACCAGCCATTCGAGCACGTCTGGCTGGAGAGGAGTGAGGACGATGACAGGCCTCTTCACCCACTGGTTAGCTGTGTACTTCCATGCAGTTGCAATAGCTGTTATACCCTGCTTCTGATAATTTCTTGATATTTGTAGCTTCTTGTTATTTTCCCTGTATGGGCGTTTTACTTTCTTGGTTTTTGCAATCTTTTAATCTAAGCATTGGTTTCTGCTGGCAACTTCACTGGTTTCTTAATTTCCTGCATTAGTTTCTCCTTCTCTCTTAATAATCTTTTTTCTTGTTCTCTTAATCGTGCTTTTTATATGTGATTGTTACTTGGGTTGTGGACGCAAATAATTTTCCTTTGATTTGATTGAAGCTTTATTAGTGTATTTAAGAAAAATTTTCTATAGCAATAGTTTTTACAGGGGGTTGGCCACAAACCTACTTGCCACACTAATACTTCAAATTTGATTTAACTAATTGCATTATTCCTGCCATGATTTCCACCTGCATCGAGGCAGGTCATTTGCTGATGGCTTTCACTCATGGTGATTATGCATGTGTATTTAACTTAATTTTCTTGTTGTCCTTTGCTTTTCCTGTAATATTTGCTTAACACTGTGCATCCTTATAGGAAAAACATTCAGAGGCAGACTTTGTGGATAGAAGTTTTATGGATGTTGAACCAACAAAGCCACTTCCTTTAGAGAGTACCCCATTCCATTTTGTAGAGGGAGTTAATGATTTGAAGGCTTTGGCTGCAAAATTGCGTGGTGTTAGTGAATTTGCGGTGAGTGTTTTCTAAGATAATTTTTCATAACATAATTTTTCATATTGATTGTGGTTTGCATGGCTAAATGCTGTCATACCCTGCATGTCCATAGTGATAGGTGAAAATGTGTTTTCTACCATACATGTTGCA
Organism: Pouteria campechiana; assembly: GCA_036873735.1. Taxonomy (NCBI): domain Eukaryota; kingdom Viridiplantae; phylum Streptophyta; class Magnoliopsida; order Ericales; family Sapotaceae; genus Pouteria; species Pouteria campechiana. Next base: position 9,818 of record JAYJMB010037798.1, on the reverse strand, counting down.
ATTTAACCGTAATTATTGTTAGCAAAGCTATTTGAATTGCATGAAGACCTATGGGATTGGGCATTAATACAATGAATTAAGAGAATCAATGATTAATTATGACTTATTATGGGCATGTTGCAAGGTTCTCCTTAGCCAAAAGCTAAAGCAATCTTCCCCTAATAGTTTAACTAGCTTGTCAAGCTAAGTAGAAACTGAATTCAGTTGGATACTTTAAATTGATTGTTGATCCTATGCTTCAATTTTTCTTCCTCCTGTTCGTCAATGGCTGTTCCTCCCCATGAGTCACTGCCTATATCTAAGGATCTTTGGCTATGGCCCCTGTCATGTCAGAGTAATTGCATGCTAACCAATGGCTTACTTATTATGCATGCTTCACTCAACCAACCATGGGAGATTGCACTTTTGTTTCATGCCTCTTTTGGATTTAAGGATCAAGCCAACTGTTCTGTTTACCTGCTGACAGCTGAGGTGAGCAACATGTCATATCCTGCAAATTGCATTTGCACATGCAGGGGGAATGCATGGGTGTATTAGAGTGCCAAGTATTGTCCTCAAAAATCAAAATTCTTCCCAGTTTTCTACCATAAAATTTTCATATGTAAAGACATGTCCAAGTCTCTGAGACCTAACTTTCAGGTTGCATTTGTTGTAGGGTACAATTCGTTTCGGTTTGAGTTGGTTCTTGGTTGACCCTACCCTTACCCTATTTATAAAATTTATACTCTATTCTATATTTAGATCGGTTCAGTTCAAGGTTGACCCTATGCTATTTTTTCTAAGGTTGATTTGGCTTGGTTCCAGGTCAAATCAGTTCTTTTAAAGTTCAATTAAAAGGAACCTTCAGTATTATAAAAGAAATAAAATAGTTATGAATGATAATGCTCATGACTTTAGAAGTAATGCAATGATTGTAAAAATAAAGGGAATAGAAACACATAATCACTAAAATAGTAAGTAATCAATAAAAATAAAAATAGGATAAAGGAAATATACAAGTATGACACTGAAGTGGCCTGCTTCCTGCAGCTACTGTTGCAAAAAACCTAACAACTAATGATAGCAAACAGCTTGGGGAAGTAGCTGTGAGAGGAGAGCAGCATATGAAAACAAGGGGAGATGACCTCTCTGTTGGTTGCCGGAAAAGCAAGACGTTGATGGTTGTTGTGCTGTCAATGACAAATGTCTGCTGGGAAGGAAGGGGAAAGATTGTTGTGGTTATCGATGAGATGATTGCGAATAGGCAAGCAACATAGGGATGGAAGGAGGGATGTAAGGCAGAGCCACAGCACAATGACTATTTCGGAAGAAGAGAAATACCAAAATAGTCTATGGTTGCCATTGGTTGCTAGAAAAGGAAGACAACCTGTTGTCGATGGCAATATCCCCACTGAGGAAGAGGAAGACAACCTGTTGTCGATGGCAATGTCCCCACTGAGGAAGAGGAAGACAACCTACAGTCGACAGCAAGAAATTGCTGCCTTGCTAGCTGCTGTGCTGTTAATAACAAATGTCTGCTAGAAAGGAAGGGGGAAGATTGTTGCGGTCGTTGACGAGATGATTGCGGGTAGGAGGGCAGTGTAGGAATGGTAGGAGGGATGAGAGGCAAAGCTGCAGCAGACTGGCAGTTCAGGAAGAAGGGAAATACTAGAATGAGGGTAGAGTTTAGTTTTTTTATACTAGAATGAGGGTAGAGTTTAGTTTCTTTCTTTTTTTAGTAACATTATTATTATAACCTATGCATTGCGGGTCGGTTCAGTTCTGGTGCTTGGACCCTTGAACTAGACTGACCCTAAAATTGGAAGTGGGTCGCAGAGGCGGACCTGACCTGAACCTGTAAAAAGCGGGTGGTTCATGAGTACATGACCCAAGATGCATCCCTAATCTGCTGGTTGGCATGCCTTATTCAGTGACCTTTTGGCTAGCATTGATGAACTTAAGAGCAATTTAAACTCTATTTATCATATCATTTTCGGGCGGTGATGAAACAATTCCTCAACAATGATTGATAAATCTCTGATTAATTGAAAATCATAATTAGAAGATTCTTTGTGTGATGCAAGGAGCTCATGTGAGCTCTTTTGTCTCCCAGGATCTATATTCTTCTTGTAATTGTTTTTAAATTTTAATTTTTGTTTTCTTGAGCCACACAACTAATTCGTTGAATAAAAAGGGCCAGGCGGGAGACTTACTGCTGTCATCATTCCACTATTATTTCACTACCTCACTGTTCACCCTTAGGGGATGAACATTGATACTCTTGGTTTTCTCCTGACATGAGTATTCCACTTGTTATTATAAAGAAAGGAATGATAAAACTAGTTGGAAGGCACCCCGCGTGACAAGAAGGCTAAAGCAGTAGTATTAAACTGAACACATAGGCCCCCTCTTACATACCCGATAGATTCCTCCAGTCAAAGACTTCTGGTCACACAACACTGCAGCCTGCTGAAATAGCTCAGTGAGTGCAGGATCCTTCATAGTTGATGATCATTAACTGCTGCATCAAGCAAGTTGCTTTGCAAGCCTATTCCTTTTGCATCTGATTTATCTCTTCCTGTTGTGGAGGAAAAGCTATCTGATTACTGCTTTGGAGGCATATTTTAAACACCTAGTATTCTGCACAGGTATATCTAGTTGATATAAATTCCAATCAACTTTTTGGAATATAGCGATCATCCTGTGTTCTCCTACGTGAATTGGAACTGAAGATATTACAGCTATACTTGTACTATGCCATTGTGAAAGAGAGACAAGATGGAGTTAATTGTTAATAAGCTTGCCTAACTAGTGCGATTTTGCTGTCCAATGACAAGAAGTTCCTTTCCCAATGCAGTGAGTTCATATCTGCAGCACTTGAGAGTTAACCTTTAGATCTGTAACCAACATGCTGCCAGTTCCTAGTCACAACAGCAAATGCTGATGAAAAGATTTCCTTTGTTGTGAGTCGATATGTTGATTCTTGTCATATCACTTTTTCAGATATTTATCCTGAACTTGGGACAATCCTGATGGAAAGTGATTGTGGTGATTATTAGTTTTAGGATTCTCTCTCAAGCCAACATGTGATATCATCATGGATTAGTTGTTTAATCACCTGTTCCTTTGATGATGTCCAAAGCTTCATTATTTTCAAAAGCATGTTTAAGAATCCCTTGGTAACAAAGAAGAGAGGGAAGATATTATTCCTTGATTCCATGTTTGCCTTAAGAAGACCCCACCACTTGGTCATTGACTACTAATACTGAGAAACCTGCTTCATGGTCTATTTATCTCTGCCCAATGCCAATTATTCTCCACATGTGGATCTGGAAATTCCTGATATTCAAACTATGTAAACTCCATGTTGAATATTAAAATTTTCAGTGTATTGGTTTTGTCCCCTCTCTAGGTTGATCTGGAGCATAATTTTGCAGGTTGCTGTCTTTACTAATAATGAGAAATGGATTATGTTTTTGCTATATATTACAATTTTCAAATTAGTTCCCCCCCTTCTCTAGGTTGATTTGGAGCACAATTCATATCGATCTTTTCAAGGATTGACTTGCTTGATGCAAATATCTACTAGAACAGAGGATTTTGTTGTAGACACATTAAAGCTCCGCATTCATGTTGGTCCACACTTAAGAGAAGTTTTTAAAGACACCTCCAAGAGAAAGGTATTATTTCATTGTTTCTAAAAGTCTCTTCTGCCATTGATTGTATGACTTCCCTGTACTTAGTATTAGCTTTACCTTGTGCTCTTGCTATTTGATTATAGGCTCTATTTTGATTAGGTCATGCATGGAGCTGATCGAGATGTGATGTGGCTTCAACGGGATTTTGGCATATACATCTGCAATCTGTTTGACACTGGACAGGTTGTACCATAGAACTTTTATGTGTAATTGTGCTAAAACACATTCTTCATGTCATTGTAAATGCTTTGACTAGAAGACCTTCAATCTTTTGAACCTTAAATGGGAAGACTAGGATTTTTATCTTTTATTTTTTATTTTTTGGTTTTTGTTTTTGGAATACATCAAAAAGTAAGGTTTTATAGGGAAAAGTCTGTTATTTACTATGTGAGAACATGGATAAGAGGAAAAAAAACAATAAGAGATTGAACAGAGTGAGAAAGACTAAGACAAACAATCTTAAGAATCATTCCCAGATATGGATATCATACCCATGAGAATCATTCTCACAATTCAATCTTTGAAAAGCTGGAAAATATTATCAACTACCAAACTATTATCTTAGTTGTATATGACAAGCTATTTGTAATAAAATCCTAATAATAGAAAGCAAAAGAAATTGCATAATCTTTGGCCACTTGAGAACTAACCCAATGAATGACCAAATTGAGCTATTTCGCCACATATTGAACATTGTTTTGTGCCTCAAAAGTTGCCTAAAAAATGTGGTGAAGATATGATACAAAATTAATCAATAGTTAATAATATTATCTAATGCCTAAACTATTCAAGTCCTGTAGAACTAGGATTGTTAAGATTATCCATGACCTTGTATCTCTATCGATTGGTCAATTAAATTGCAGATATGGCCTAAATTAATACTTTGAATACTTGAGCAGTTGGATCAATCAAATCTTTGAGAAACCAACTTATGTGATTTTTGGTATGCATCAGAAGGTTTGAATGGTGTTGCACTAATTATTTGAGATTATTTTCTGTTATGTTTGATACAATCTTTGCTTTTTGGAGTTTGTCATATGTACTTAATAAGGAATGAGTTGTTTATTGGATGAATAGGCTTCAAGAGTGTTGCAGTTGGAGCGTAACAGTCTGGAGTATCTTCTTCATCATTTTTGTGGAGTTACTGCAAACAAGGAGTAGTTTATCCCTCTTTGCCCCTGCTAATGTTCATTGGAGCTGTAACCTTTAACCTTGATCTTTGCTTGAATTCATGGTTAATCTTGACTGGTTTCCTGTCATCCAGGTATCAAAATGCAGACTGGCGACTTCGGCCTCTTCCAGACGAGATGATCAAGTACTGTGTTCAAGCCCCAGCATTTCCATTCTTCTTTATTAAATTATGAGTATAATTGCTTTCTTCTTTATTGTTCTGAATTTCAGTATTGTGCTTAATGTTGACAGATATGCTCGAGAGGATACACATTATTTGTTACATATTTATGATTTGATGAGAGTTAGATTGCTTTCTGCATCTGCTGAAAATAAAGATGGTGGTGATCTTCTGTTAGAGGTTTGTTGTAATGGTGCCTGCTTCATTCATCCATTTTGAGTAAAGCTGGCTTTAGCCTACAGGAATTCCAATGACTGGCATTGAAACTGGATATCATGTTGAAACCTGGTTCATTTAATTATTGAGGCACCTCGACAGAACCCATATATATAATTTCAGTCTAAACAAAAAAGAAGCATACTCATTAAATGGGTTAGGACTGTTTTAGTAAGATTTAAACCTTAGATCCACTTATAGTGCATTAATTTAAATGCATGATAGAGGCAATAATGCAAGTGTTTAAGACTTTGCATGTACAAACAACATTTTTGTGAAAAACGCAGAATAAAAAAAATAAAACAAGTAAAAGCCAATGTACTTGTTAGTTCAACTGCAAGAGTCTACTTGCATGAGTTGTCTGGGGTCTAAACCCTAGTCATGGACCTCATTATGATAAGTTGTTTCAGACCTTAGTGGCGTCAACTACATGGATCCTAATGTGCCTTTTCAATCTTGAGTTATTTCCTCAGTAAGCCTAAGTATTTTCATATTTTTGCTAATCACCTCTAGCCATGTTCTTTTTGGTCTTCCTTTAGTTCTCATATGGCCTAATCGACCTAGTTTTCTGTTTCTGTTTCTCTTGACTAGACCATCCTATTTATATGTTCTCTCATTTTTACTTACTGATTCTACTCTTGAATTCCTTCATTTCTAATTTTATCTTTTCTTGTTTTACCATTCATCTATCTCAACATCCTTGATTTGTCTACAATCATTTTTATGTACCTGTTGCTCTTTAACTGCCCAAAATTTAACCTCATAAAGTATAGCTGGTCTTATAACTGTCTTATAAATTTTTTTATTTTAATTTGATTGATAATTAGTGATCACATAAAATTCCAGAAGCACAACATTATTTTTTCCATCCAACTTAAATTCTACACTAAATATTCTTATAATTTTTTCCACTTTACTGAACTCCTCTTCTCAAATAACTAAAATAGTCATTTTGTGGTATTCTTGATATGAAATCTCAACTGGGTCCTCGTTTACATTCTTATTATTGTTAAAGCTGGATTCTGTATATTCAGTTTTTGTTCGACTAATTTTAAAACCCTTGGATTCTACAGCATCTCTCCATTTATGTACCTTTAAACTTATTCCTTGTCTCATCTCATATGTTAATGCTACTCTTGGGGCTGTTTTCAAGTCTCATTAGTGATGATCTTGTTGGAGCATGTGATTAACAATTTGATCATAATTTTTCAGTCAATTGAATTATGGTTGGTGATTTGAATTGATTTCCATGTGGCGGAAGTTGATCATGTAACCCAAATCATCTATTGTATGAGTTCATGACAACTGGTGATTGCTCCCTGTGCCAACACTCAGCAATGAGCATTTCTTTTATTTGCAGGTGTACAAGCGCAGCTATGAAATCTGCATCAACCTTTATGAGAAAGAGCTCTTGACAGAAACCTCATACCTTCACATATATGGGTTTGTTTTTAACCTTTAGCAGCTTTGTTGTAATGTCAAGTAAACAGTTATTTCTATTTGTACTGTTGCATGGGCTAGGAGTGAACTTGTTCAAGTAGAAAGTCATAAGAGAGCAAAGAGCCCAAGCTGAACATGGATAGAAGTTAAAAAGATATGATATTGAATGGAGTTAAATGAGGGCATGACCCATGCTGGATAGATGACCCATGATGGATAGATGTGACATAACAGAATTCATATAGCTGACTATTTAGATGCGTGACAGCTTTTGATGATGATGGTAGTGATGATTTTTACCATCATTGAAAATGGCTGCTGGTTCATTACCTATTTTAACATACATTTTCCTTTTCATCTGCTAGATCGAAAATTCCTGTGGTCTCTTGATGTGCTTAGTATATTTTCTAATGGCTGTTATACAGGTTACAAAGTGTGGATTTCAACTCACAACAGCTTGCTGTTGTTGCTGTAAGTAATTTTTGTTTCTCTTGTCTGTATTTTTCTGTTTAGTGTTGATGATACACAAGTTTAGTTGACCCTTGCTTGTAAGCTAGTTTCATGAGGATCCTTGATAGTCCTTGATGCTGTCTATCATCTTTGCATGATCTCTACTGGGATATTGTTCAAATTGCCCAGTGGTTTGATATGCCTATGAAACTCTGTTTCGTTTACTTTTATATATCTTATCTCGCAGAAAAAAATTCATTGGCTACCAGGTAGTTAGGATATATTCTGCTGAACTTGTATTCTTGTCCTTAGATAATAGCAATTAGGTATTAGTAGTTGATATAGTATTTTTATTCACAACTTTTATTGCTTGCAGGGGCTTTGTCAATGGAGAGATATTGTGGCCCGTGATGAGGATGAGAGCACTGGCTATATATTGCCAAATAAAGCACTACTTGAGATTGGTATTTGGAAAGCATAATCATTTTATTAGATTCAGTCCATTTAGACTTTTAAAATGAATCTAACTTCTCGCATTCATATTCTTTCCATATAAAAGCCAGGCATATGCCCACAACTACTGGCAAATTACGCAGATTCGTGAGGTCAAAGCATCCGTATGTTGAGCGCAACCTTGGTTCTGTACTAGGCATCATTAGGACCGCAATCACAAATGCTGCTGCTTTTGAGAGTGCTTGTGAACAGTTAAAAAAGATGCAGGAAGAAATGGTGAGGCATACATGTGTGCAACTGGGTCGGGTTAGGTTGGGTTGGAGTCATACCTAACCCTTACTCATTTTCTAAAGTTTCAACTTTTAACCCTAATACAATCCATTTTTTAAAACTTCAACTCTATAGGGTCAGGTTACCGTTTCAAACGGGTTGATAATCTGGGTTGACATAAGTTGAGATTGTATTAAAAAATTGTTAAGAACAATATATAATTGAAAAAATAATTCTAAAATGTATACAAAGTCTCCTCAGTTAACACAAATAATCATATATAGATTGTTTAAAATAAAATTTTTTAATAAATATAAATAAAAAGAAGTATTTTGTAAGAATGAACTATCTCAATTCTTTTACACTTGAGAAAATTAGAATATGTTAAAGCGTAACAAACTATGTAAAAGAGGATCTATGCCTTAAAAGTTCTATATAAAAGATAAAGAAATATTAAAAAATTAGTCATTAAAGTTTAATGACTGTGGAGTAGGAAAATTGGGTATGGGGTGCTTGACTGTCAACCCTTATCCAATGCAATTTAGAAATTGTTGAGCTCAACCCAATTTTTTTAACCCAAGTTTTAATTTACTCAACCCTCACCCTACCAAAAATGAGTTGGGTTCAATGGGTAACAGTCTAACCCAACCCAGTTGCATCCCTAGGCATACATCTCATTTTATACTTCCTTGATTCCTGCTGTTGGCATCTCTGATTGCTGTGCCAATTTTCCATGTATAGGCACGAAAGCAAAATAGAAGAGTTGCTGATGACACTGAAACTGTTCATGCACCTGAGAATCATATGAGCATGGAGACTTCATCTCCTCAATCAGTAAGTCTTAATGGCTTTATGGTCCAGACTATGGAAGTTTCAGCAAATATGAAGGAATCTACAGAACAGGAAAGCATGAATTTTTGTCCCAGTGGAGATCTACAGTCCATTTCATCTGAAAAAGCATACACAATGAAGCTATCTGGGGAAGCTAGGATGGAGACTTCTCCTTCAGTGAAAGCTGTATGTAAAAAATTATCCTTTCCCTCAGCACCTCTGAGAAAGAAAAAGTTGTTTTTTGTATCATCTCCTGACAATGATCCTCAAACCAGGGTATATACATAAGTTTCTTGGATATCATGTTTGGTGACCCAGGCTAATGATATTTAAATTCATCCCATAAATGCTAGGCTACATGCATAAATTTATTGGATAATAGGTTCACTGATCCAGGCTAATGATGTTTAATTCACCCCACAACATTTATGGGAAACCCAAAAATCTCCAAGACTAAAAGAAGATAACAGTGAGCCAGTCAATATTGTGCCCTTCCTTAGCCAAATATGAACCATCTCATTCGTTTTCCTACCAGGCTAATGATTGAGGGGTTAAAATTTTGACCTCGGTATGATATACTTCTGTGGGCACCTGCTTTGGGACCATTTGGTCAACAATTCTGGCTCACCAAGGGACTTGCATGGAGACTCAAGGGTGGGAGTTTCTGCTTCAAAATATCCTCAGAGGATTACTAGTTTATATTCTTAGCACTGTGAGTGATCTCGTCCTAATGGACTTCCACCTTTGCAGGATACTGTAGCATCTGTTCAAATACTAAAGAAACCGAGCCGTGCTTTTGGAGCAATGTTAAGGAACTCATCTCGGAGGAAGCTGGATGAGAATCAGAAAGGAAGTTCTGTTGAACAGGTATACAGGACAAACCATTTAATATATCTTCCTGCTCTTGATAGATGCAACACTTTCCATAAAAATAACACCACTAACTTTTTGTTTCTCATCCCTTGTTTAAAAGTAAACTATCAGATGATGCAAATGGATTCACTCTTCATGTATTTGCATCTCAGTCTGCTTTAGTGGGATAAGAATTTCTGTCACATTGATAGGAAATATTTCATACATAAAATAGATGATCTGATATAAGGATATTAGAAACTTCACCGGTTAAGAGT